>CAJVPY010001786.1:0-18168 GCA_910591965.1 Dentiscutata erythropus | reverse complement strand
TGTTAAATAATAAAATAATATTGGATATCATTAAAACTCACCACTGGTGATTGTCACTAACATTCTCTAATCAATTCCTAACTTTATAAATCTATTACATGATTTGATTTTTGTATAATCAAAATATGCATATATATATTGCAAAAATACTTGAATCAAGTTACTTATATAAACTTCACCAATTGTTTACCATATATCTGCTACTTAAATTTCAAATTATTATGATATTATGGTTACTAAAATATGCCAAAATTATTTGGAATCCAAAGGTTAAAAAGTTTCAAATCCCAAATTATTTTTGGCATCTCAAATTATTTTTGACATCTCAAATATTTGAGAACAGAAAAAATATTACATAATTATCTTATAAAAAAAATAAAAATGTCAAGAATTTGTATGAAGTTATAATTAAAGTTTGTATAATAATATCTATTTTTATTTAAGTTATAAAAAATATTACATAACTGGTATCAATTTTAGGGAGTTATGTAATTTTAAAAAAATATAAAAATGCCATCTGTAAATCTTTTAATTTTTAATTTTAATAATTTTTTTTTGTTGTATATATAAAATATATAAAATATAAAAAAATTATTTATATAAAAAAAATAGAGAAATTGGTTTTATATATAAAAAAAAAAGAGAAATTGTTTATTTCGACATGTGAACTAAGAGACAGAATTGAAAAAAAAAAAACTTTTTTAAAATGTAAATAACACAAAATTTTATCAAAATTTTTATTAATTAAAGTTGTTTATAATTGCCTTTTTTCATAAATTTGTAAAGTTTCAATATATATTTGTAAGCTACAAAAGTATGACAATCATATGGAGTCACGTGGAATGCTTTCAATTATTGTTTGGTTATAATAAAAAAATTCTTATTAAATATATATTTCAAAAAAAAATTTTTTTTGGAGCAAATATTTAATTGGAGGTAACGATAAAGTGGGATCGAGATTAGAAAGGGTTATGAAAAAGGTTATAATATAAGAAGGTATACTTAAAGAAGAGAAACTTTAAAAATTATTCTTTAAAGATGGTCCTAGCCAATAGGATAATTACAGATATTTTGTGACCTCATTCATAAAAATATATATAAAAATTAAATAAATTCATAAACGAAATATAATTAAACGATGCATTCTTTTTCTTACACAGTTTCCATTATTATTACTCTTTTATTATCAGTTGCAATATGTAATTCAGCTGCTCATACGATAACAGTTCTACCTAATTCAAGAGAATGTTTTTTTGAAGAGTTACATAAAGGTGATAAGATGACCGTAACTTTTCAAGTTGATGGTGGTGGACATTTGGATATAGATTACATGGTATAATTTATTAATTTTTTTTAATGGTTGAATAATTAAAAATTAATGTAAAAAAGATTATAAAAAGATTATGGAAATTCATTCGAAATTCTTTTAAATAATATATTTATTCACAAATTATTTTTATAGATGTATGATCCATCAGATCGTCTTATGGAATCAAGTGTGAGACAAACCACTGGAACATTTAGTATAAATGCAGAATTCGAAGGAAGATACACTTATTGTTTTAGTAATGAGATGTCTACAGTTACTGAAAAAGAAGTTAGTTTTAATGTTCATGGAATTATTTATGTTCCAGATGATGGATGTAAGTTTTTCTATTTTATTTTATTTTTATTTTATTTTTATTTTATTTTATTTTTATTTTTATTTTATTCTATTAAAAAAAAAAAGAAAAGAAATTAAATATATGTATATTTAAATATTTTTGAGTAGCACATTCTGATCCTTTAGAAAAAGAAATTCGAGAACTTGCAGATGGTCTTGCTGCTATTAAGGATGAACAAGAATATATAGTGATGAGAGAACGTACACACCGAGATAGTACGTATTTAAATATTTTAAATATTTTCTTTACGTCATTTTTATTATTATTTATCGAATTAATAAATTTTAACAAATTAATAATTCATTTAGCTGCCGAAAGTACAAATGATCGTGTTAAATATTGGTCATTTTTTCAATTTATTGTTCTTATTGCAGTTTGCGCTTGGCAAGTGACTTATTTGAAAAGATTCTTTGAAGTCAAACGTGTAGTATAATAATAATAATGATGATTATGATGATAATCTTTTTTATATATAAAAATATATAAAAAGAAATATTATTAAAGAGATATTAAAGTAATAGTTGTCATAATTATTTTTACAAATAAAATTTTGAATTTGAAATTTGGGAAAATTTATTATTATTATTTTGTAATATTTATTATTATTATTATTTTGTAATATTTATTATTATTATTTTGTAATATTTATTATTCTTAATTTTCAAGAAAAAAAAATAAATTAATAATTCGAATAAATTTTATAATAAATAATTTATAAAAAATCAAAATCAATTAATCTAATTATTTTATTATTCTGATTTTAATTTTTCATCTAATATTTTAATTACTTTATCATCCAAATATTTCTTTATTAATTTTTCAATATATCCTTCACCTTGTCCATCACATTGTTCACCGTAATAATTATTTCCAAAAATCATAGGTTCAACAATTTTTTCAACATATTTACCCAACATATCAACTTCAATATTAACTTTATCATCAACTTTTTTAGTTGGCATAATAACATGAGATTGAGTGTAAGCCACTAACATCACAGTAAACCATTTTTCTTTATCATTTACTTCACATATAGTTAAAGAAGTTCCATCCAAACAGATATAACCTTTAGGAATAATATAACGAAGATATGATGGATCTGAAAGTGATAATTTAATCCATAAGGAATTTTTTTCTGGTGTCATTGATTTGATTATTGCTGTTGTATCAATGTGTCCCTATTTTAATATGTTTTATTATTTATTTATTTTTAATATGTTTTATTATCTATATTTATTTATATTTATTTATTTTTAAAAATATATTTTAAATATAAATTTAGAAAAAATTACCTGTACAAAATGTCCACCAAATCTAACATTAGCTGCAAGAGCTCTTTCCAAATTTACTTTCATGCCAATTTTTAAATCACCTAGATAATTATAATCATATCGTATAATAAATCATTATTAAATTTGATATTTTAAAAAATATTACAGAAATAATAATAATAAATTTTTACCTAAATTGGTTCTTCTAAGTGTTTCGGGAGCGAGTCCAACTTTGAACCACGTTTTATCAAAATCAGTTACAGTCAAACAAGTGCCTATGATAATTTTTTTTTTTTTTTTTTGAAGAGAGAAAGAAAATATAATAAATAAAATAAATAGAATAAAATAAAATTAAATGAAATAAAAATAATATTATTATTACAAACCATTAACACTAATACTATCACCAAGTCTACAATCAACGAGTATAGGTTCAGCTTCAGCAACTTTCATTGACCAACCACCTCCACCTGTAACAGAATTGTCTAATTGTTGAATTTCTATTACTATTCCCATGTGTTCTACTATTCCGGTAAACATTTTTCCTTTATTTTAATAATTTATTATTATTGTATTAAATAGTTTATTACGTAGTTTAATTATGTGGTTTTTTTTTTTAAAAAAAAAAAAAGAATTTTTGAAGGATCGAAAAAAATAAACCATTTAATATAAAAATAATCAATCTTTTTTTAGACAAGTCATAATTTCCTTTATTAGTCATCAATTTTTGTAATCTATATTCATTACATAATAAAGTTACATTATTACTATTATTGCTTACTATGAATTTTATATATTTTATTATTTTTGGTATTTATTTGTTTTGAATGAAATCATTAAATTAAATTTGAGTTTGTTAAGGTGGTACGAGATTTCGTGTCTTTAGCAGATCGTTTCCTAAGAGAATATATATTACGATTACCTAATCCATTTCAATTAGTAAAATTCTGATGTTTATTTTCTTATATATAGAAGAGATATCTGAGTGAATTCTGTACCAGGTACTAAATATTTTTTCGCTTCATTTAAATAGATGTCCAAAGTATGTTTTTTAAAAACTTGTCTTTATAATGATAATGATATATAATGAATGTATTTCTTGTTTTCAAACATTTCTAAAATTAGAAATGGTTACTATAAACCTACTCATGAAGAAATTTTACATTTTTAAAAAAAAAAAATTCAAGAATTCCAAAAAACGGATTACCAGATAATAAATAATAATAAAATTTAATTGATACATTACATAATTATTATTTACCAAAAAATAAAACATTTTCATTTCATAAATTGTCGCTCAATGAATAATTTCTATAATAATGAATAAAACTCGTAATAAGTAATAGTAAATGAAATACATATGTGCGTCAAGTAAACAACAAACAACCATCGGATGTTAGTGTATATCTCATAAATCTATAAGTTCTACTATTAATAAGGTCCGTGAGGTATATTAATATGGAATATTTTAAAAATATAAAGTCAGTCTTGTCGCAAAAAATTTATTCATACCAAACAAGAAAAGAAACACCTACTGAGTCCATGAATATTGATGAATTTCGATGTTGTTACGGATGAATTTTATACTGATAATTTAGATTATCTACTCATAATTACTTTTTAATTTTGTCATATCTCATATAATGCGCTGAATCAAACTCTACAGCTCCGAATGACTGCTCGTATAGAATTGTAGCATTTTCATCTTGACATAAAACATCATTTTTATTTCTCCTTGAATTAACCATTTTGTTCTAGAATATTCTACATGTCATGTTAATGTATTATTTATTATCTGAACAACTTTAATAAATTATTTTGTGGCCTCACCTTTTTGTTAGAGAAGTCATAACTCCTTTGGTATTTGTATTTTCATTCACATCTCGATGATGTTTTGACATCAATTGTCATGTCATTTCCAGTTACATGTTTGTTCAAACGCTTTACCTGCAGATGCTCAACCTTGAAATATCCACAATCCTGTTTAAATTCTTTATCGATTAAAATCAACATTTTACTATAAGCAATATATAACAAAAGAATCTTCGAACTAAGAACTCAATCCTTGTTAGACCAGGAATTCTAAGCGTCGAACCAAGAGTTCATTACCGTTTCAGACTAAACTCTATTCGTTCAAATATCTATCCTACAAATGATTATATTTTCTAATTATTAAAAGATTTCTCGAGCTTTTCTTTTGCGCGTTATTTCAACACAATCAGTTATTTTCTGGAAGTCTTTTTTTTTACTAATATATCAGATATAAATTATAAATGATTTGAAATACTTTTAACAATAAAATTAAATTATTCTTTATCTGTTATCTCAACATCTATTTCAATTGTTATATTATCAATTTTATGGTCAAATACTATCATTCTATATATAATAAATATTAATTTATTAGATACTAGTTATCAATTAAAATAAAATAAACAAAATAAATTAAATAAAATATCTACAAAAAAAAAGATCTTTTAATTGATTCCCATACTTTTATCAATATTAATATTATTCAGATTATTTTTATCCAAATCATCCAACTTATACAGACTTAAATCTTGATAATTTAATTCCATAAATTTTAATTTTTCACCCGACATTATATCTTTATAATCAAGTATATAGATTCCTGGAGCTCTCGTGGCATTTAAACAAACTTCACTAATGATACCTATTAAAATTAAAAATATAATTTTTTTTTAGTAAATAAAATTAGCGAAGGACTATAAATACGATATATAATAATAATAATAATAATAATAATAATAATTACTTTTGGGACGTGATTTTGATTTTGATAAATGAGCTTTTCCTTGTTCATCTATTTCATTTAAAAGAACCCGTATGTTTTCTAATATTTATTTGATAACATATTAATATTTTTATTGTCAATATTTTATTAATATATTTGGACCAGTAATATAAAATATAAAATATATAGGAAAATAAAAGTTACCTCTCAATTCATTTACTGTCCAGGATAACTATATATATAAATATATACATACATATAAATATTTGCTCAAAAAAAAAAAAAAGATTGTTCAATGAATTCTGTTATATCATGTTATAATTTTACATACCTTGCCAATTCCTATAAATGAATAATAATAATAATAATAATAAAATAATAATAAATTGTCAGAATAAATACTAATTGATGTTATAGCTTTAATATCAAAATTAATAATAATAACCCGCATGAATAATTCCAGCTTTATCATTTTTAAATTCAAATTTTCCAGCCATTTCTCTAATAGCACCTTTAATATCATCTGTTACAGTTCCTTTCTTTAATGTAGGCATTAATTGTTTGGGACCTAAAATTCTGGCAATCTTTGAAACTGCTGGAAGCATATCTGGTGTAGCTAGACATCTGTCAATTTCTCCAAATTTAAATGTTCCTTGTTGTATCTACAGTATATTATTTATTTATTTATTTATTTTTATTTATTTTTATTTGAGTTGTTGATGAAATTATTGGTAATAAAATGAAATTATATAATTTGGATATTATTTTTAAATTTACTTCGGCTACAATTTCTTCACCACCCACTACAGTTGCTCCTGCATCCAAAGCTTCTTGAACTTTTGTTCCCTATTAATAATATTATTACATTTATTATTAACGTCAAGAAAAAAAATAATATAAATTAAATTCAATTAAAAATTAGAATAACTTACTCTAGTAAATACCAAGAAATGAGCAGTTGTAGACATTGATTTTGGGAAAGAGACTGAACCACGAACATTTTGTACTCCTTTTTCAAATCCTAATTTCACATGTACTTCATATGTATGATTTGGCCATCCTACTTCCATTGCCTATTAACAATATAAAATAAATAACATAAATAAAATAAAATGAATTGTTTACAAAGTAATAATATATTATATTTACCTTAATCACAGACACGGCATCAAGAAAGGGAAGCGCATTAGCAGGAACAAATGGTGCTCTTTTTTTCTTCTTTTTGCTTGCATATCCTCTTATTTGTGATAATTCCTTTTTTTTATTGTTTTAATAAAGTACAAGCTATTTTGATTAATTAGTTTTTTTTTTTTTTTATAACTAAAATATATCAAATGATTAAAAGAGATATACAATTATAATAATTAAAGACATAATAATAATGATAACAATTTAAATTTTTTTTTTAAAAAAAAAATTTCTTGAAATTTTTAAAAAAAATTGTACCTACCACCGCTTTAAAAGATTCGGGAAAAGCCAATGCATTATTCGATTTAATTGTATTAGTTTTACTAATTGTATTAACTGCATTAATTAAATTAGTTCGTGTATAAAAATTAATAAATTGTGAAATTAGAATACGTCGTGTGAAATGAGAAATTAATGATGGTGATGATAATGACATTTGAAGAATTTGAAAAATAAAGATAATCAGTTATCAAAGGAATTTATTATTATTCATTTATTGGTTGGGAATATCATATTTGTGATATTCACATTATTAACAATTATATGCTTTAATCTATTCAAGTGATTATCTCCTTTTAAGGTTATAGGACATGTGATTAATGACAAAATGAGAAGTTTTACCGAGTTATTATGTAAATTTGAGAGGTTTGTGATTACGGTTAGCAAAAGTTATTAGTTAGGTATCAAACTTGTATCAAACCTGCATCAGAAAATTTTATAGGATGTAAACCTTCAGAATATTCTGAAGGAAATGTAAACCTTAAAAGTTTTCAGAGGTAAATCTCCAGATATTTACATTTACAAAAATTATCTCGAGCATAAATCTCTGGAGGTCAATGAAACCTCTGGAGATTTGATTCACAGAGAATTCTTTAAAGTGTAATAAACATTAATCTCTACACAAATGCCAAAATATGCATAATTATTTGAGATGTTGAAAGTTAATTTTGTTCAATTTGAATTTGGTTAAGTGTCATAAATAATTAAGACATTTTGAAATTTAATTTGGGTGACATGTATAACTACAATATTTTAAACAAGTTTTATGAACTTCTAAGATAGGAACTTGGTGAATCAATTTATGTAAAAAAAAAATATTTCTCAATTTCATGGTTTATGTCAAGCATCACCTAATACAATTTTAGCCAATTAAAACTTAGGAATTCCTATTCACGTGACGTATCATAGTAATAAATAGTTAAAGGCAGTTTTTTAAGTGAAATTATAATGATTTTCTATTTTTATATTTTACGGTTAGAATTTTTATTTCTATATTTAGAAAATAAAATTTTAATATAAAAAACTTAAACAATTTTTACTATAACCAATTTCCTATCTTTCTTAGAGGTAGGATAAAATTAAGCAACTTTTCAAAAAATATTGAATGAAACTTTAATTTTTTTTTTTAAGCAACCTGCAACTACCAGCCAAAGTACCACTAGGGCAATATACCCCTATGAAATGTACCCAGGTACAATATAAGATATTTAATGAATTAATATTCACTTTGTTGCATTAAAATACAAATACAAATTATTATTATTGAAATTTGGATATTATTTTCTTAAATAATAATAATAAACATGGCTCTTTGGTTTATTTATTATATTATTGACATATATTATATCAAAAAAAAAGAAAAACTATTTAAGATAACTAAATATAATAATAATAATTTAAATAAATATAATTATTCTAATCCCAAAAATTTTTTTACTTCTCTAAATTCATTTGCTTCTTCAAGATCTTTGACTAACTGCAATTAAAAATAATTAATAAATAATTAATAATATTAAAAAAAAAAAATTTTTTTAAACTTACCCCTTTATATTCACCACCCACAAAAATTTGGGGTAATCGTTTTTCACCTCCATTCTTTCTTTTCATATATTTTTGTTTATCGTCGTCAGCTGCTACATCGACAAAAGAAAATTCGATTTTATTTGCTTTTAATATAAATTCGATTGAGTCTTGATTTTTTTTAACCTACAACGAACGGAATTCAAAAAAAAATTCAATGAGAATTTGCAAATAAGCATTTTTGGTTTACAAGAAAAAATAAACAACATAATAATAATAATAAAATCATTATCATAATAAAATTGTTAAGAAGAAGAATAAAACATACAAAGATGTTTCCTGCAACACTTGAGCCATAAATTTCTACTTTCTTTTTTTCTTCCATTATTTTTGTTATTTTTGTTATAATATTAATATTGTTTTCGATATTTTTGTTTGAATTAATTTATTTTATGAAAAATTGAGAATGTTGTGTACACATATTTACAATGATTATATTACACTTGTACGGGGTCCTACGGAAAGGTGTGGGAGTAGGTCGACCGGATGAGTGGTACAAGTATTTTAACCCATGTCCAACCACAGTTTTTTTTACTCATATTCATATATATATAATGATTGTACTCCTATGATTGTATTACACTTGTACTCATATAACGATATATAATTAATGTTATCGTCGACTAACTTTATCAGAATTCGAAGTAGAAGGGGAAGGATAATTAATTTTTTAATATCACGACCTTCACTATCAATTTACTATTACAATTATAATAATAATAACGACCACAATAATAATAATAAATATTTTTCTTCACATTTTACTTCGTCTCCTTCATTGACATTAAAATTTCAATATACTCAATATTTTACTACTACAAAAATGTCATCAAAAACCATTCCATCCATTGAATATATTAATCGCGATGAATTAAAAGATCTTATCAAAGATAAATCAAAAATTCCCGGAAAGGATTATTTAGTGGTGGATGTTCGTGATGATGATTATGAGGTGAATTTGATTTATTATTCATTATTATTATTTTTACACAGTTATTTTTAGTTTTTAATTTTTTTTAATTATTATTTACTTAAATTATTTTTAATTAAATTTTATTTAATAAGGGAGGAAATATTCCCAATTGCATCAACAGACAATCTTCCAAAATTCATGATAGTTTAGAAAATCTGATTTCTGAATATAATAAAGGTAATATTTTATTAATAATACTAAATAATATTAAGAATAATAAATTAATAATATACTAATAATATATTAATAATTTATTTTATTTTTAAATTAGTTCCTCAAATAATTTTCACTTGTGCACTTTCAAAAGCTCGTGGACCAAAATGTGCCAGAATTTATAGTGAAGAATTATTTCTCAATAAAGGCATTAAAACGGATCAAAAAGTTCAAGTGCTTAAAAATGGATTTGAAGGATGGCAAAGTAATTATAAGGATGATCCAGAATTGGTTGAGAATTATAATAAAGAAATTTGGGATCCTGATTATAATCAATGATATTAATGTTTGCTTAATTATTTTCTTCAATTAATTTCAATTAATTTCTTATAATAATTCTAATAATACTGTATCAGATTTGATAATAATATAATAAATATTAATATATTTATATTTGATATTCAAAACCTAACAATCCATTAAAGCAAATCATATTCAAATAATGTTTAAAGATAAGCAATTTCTATAAACACAATAAAGATAAAAAAAAAAAAAAAGAATAAAAGAAGAAAAGAAAGTGACAAAGAAAAGAAAGTAAGAAAGTATAAGAGAATGTTTGGGAGATACATCACAACGTATACATAGTAATTCTAATATTACTTCCTTCAAATACTTTACAAATAGCTTGTTTAACGTATTCCAAATTAAAAGCATCAAATCCCGTAGCAATTTTTGGCATACTAATTCCTTCAATTTTCATTTCTTCAATTAACTTTCTTAATTCTTTTAAAGTATTTTCAAAATCAACTTTCATTGGTTGATCAATTGATTTTTCTTTAAAGATTAAATAAAAAATATATCTTGATTTAATAATTCTATCACGATAATCAGTTTCTTTATGTAAAAGGTAAGCCACTTGTCCAACTCTTTTATCTTGACTTTTTAATTCATCAATTCCATTAAATCGATCTTTAAAAACATATGGAAGTCCTCGTGACATACGAAAATCTTGTGAGACGCAAATAGCCAGTGCGTCATTGGGGTTACTATCTTCAAAGAGATCGTCTTTTCGTTCGTGAATTGTAAATGAGGATTCCGACGATTTTAACATTTTTTTTTACTTATTTTTTTAAAAAAAAAATTCAAAATAAAGTGAAATTGTAATTTGAGAAGAAAGAATATTAAATAATTATATATATATATATATATATTTATTTATTTATTTATTTACAAGTTAATTCAAATATTTGATTTGATGTCATAAACGTCATTATTATCAATAAAAAAAAAAGAAGCGGAGATAGAAAATTCATTTATTGTATATATATATATATATGTATGTACAAATTATGCAAAATAATTAAAAGTTAAAAGTCCATAAAAATATATATATATTTATATAATATGTATAAATGTACAAAAACTATAAATATATATATATAGTTATAAAATATATAAGAAAATATATATAAAAGATAATATATATATATTAATATATAAACAAAAAAAAAAAGATAGTTCGTAATAATTATTTCTTTTTTCTATATTTTCTTTCTTCTTTGCAAGTCTCTTTTATTCTTTTATCATTTATCTGATTGATTAAAGTTGGTACAAGATCAAGAATTTACTTAGCGTGGCCTATATATAATAGAGAATAAAGAATAAGTAATTAGATTAAAAGTAATTCGTGATGCAAACACTATTATCCATCGAAACAAGATGTAACAACAATAAAATAATTACAGCTTCTTTATCAACAATTATAATATTTTGTGCAGTTTGAGAAACAATATCAACCGAGAACATAGCTTTGATGGCTACGTTACCACAATATCCTAAAGATACTGAAGAATGCCTCGCAAACCACATTCCTCAATTTTTAAATTAATATAATTAACATATATATTTGTTAATGTTAATATAAAAAATAATAATAAAAATAAAAATAAAAATAAAAATAATAATAATAATAATAATAATAATAATAATAATAATAATAAAATACTTACTTCCTCCATGTTTACTAACTCTACAAAGATTACCATATTGACTTATTCCACAAAGTCCACAATTGTCTTTACAATATTCCCATCCAGGTTGACCATAATAACGTTCCGGGTTACATCTCACATTAGTTCCATGAAACATTTGATGAGTAGGAAATCCAGTTTGTTGCTTATATTGTTCATGTGCATCAACAAGTTTTTTTGGCATTTGTAAACGTAGAATGGCATTAATTCTTGCTCGAGGAAGTCCAACTAAAAATCTTTGCGAAATTGCAATATAATCAGGATCATCTTTATTTAAAATCATCATTCGAGTAGTATTAGTATAAAGTTCAATATATATTCTTTTTAATTCAGCTCCACCAGGTAATTCTACATTACATATTTCACAAGTTATTAATGATGAATTATTAATAAATGTACAAGTAGGACATTGAACGGATTCCGTTAAATCTTTAAACTCTTTTTCATCTATGGGTGAATAACACATTTCACATTGTGCGGCATTAGGATTATTTGAATATGAACATGTTGGACATTCAACTTTGAAACTTTCTTCAATATCTGCAATCCATGAAAAATCATTATCATCAACTGGATTCAATTCAGAATAACAAATTTCACATTTATTCATTAAATTGTGATTTAAGTAAAAACATATTGGACATTGAATTTGATCTCCAAATATTTGAATTTTTGAATTATTTAAATTTGATGTACTTTTTGTTTTACTTTTTGAACTTTTTGTTAAACCTTTAGAATTTGTTGCACTTTTTGACGTATCATCATCAAAATCAGAGTAGTTTGATTCAACAATGTAAAGGTCATCATCATCATCATCATCGTTGTCGTCGTTATTATCGTCATCGTCGTCATCAACATAAAAAGGATTTTTTCTTGTTAGTTGCTTTGATTTTCGATTAAAATTACTATTATTACTATTACTATTACTACGACTATTATTACTACTACTACTACTATTACTATTAAAATTGTAACTATTAAAATTACGATTATTACCAAAACTTTTATTACTAGATTTATTACTATTACTATTAGATTTATTATCAGAATTATTACTATCGATAATTTTCGGTTTAAAATAAAGATCATCATCTTCCATAAATTTATTAATCTTCTTTTTCTTTTTATCAAAGATTCCCTTTCTAACAGATGTACCACAGATTTCACATGCTGTTCTTCCGTCTCGAATATAATATGTACAATTTGGGCATGTAACTTTTGATGAATCATTTTCATCATCTTCATTTATATGATTATTAAATATTGTTGATTGTCTTGATGATGACGATGTTGAAGAAAATAATCTTCTATTTGAATTATTCAAACCATTCAAACCATTAGAATTAAATCTATCATTATTAGTACCAGAATAACTATCTATTTGTTGGCGTCGATCAAAAAAATCATTATCAACTGATAATTGACAATTATTGCTACAAAAATTAAGAACTGTCGTTCCCCCTCCTGAAATAATTTTGCTACATTCAGGATTTTGACAATAAATTTTATCTTTCTTATTACTAAAACCTTTAATAGATTTTATTAAATTTGGAAATTTTTTATTAGGAAAATCCTGACTCATTTTTTTTTATTAGTTAAAAAAAAAAAAAAAAGAGTTATTTTTATGAGAAAGAAATAAGAAAAAATAAAAAATCAAATAAAAATAAAAAAAAAATAACACGATAAATTGTACGTAAATTCGGAATTGTGAATTGTGCGGATTGTGCGGATTACTGATTGTGTCACGATAATCCATATTTGGTCACAAAGCCATCTTTCCGAAAATAAGAAATTTAACAATTAAATTAGACGAGATACGGAGTAAAAAATATGTTTAAACTGCCTAAAAAAACAATCAGCTAAAGAACCTTTTCATGGCTTGCATGACTTGCATGGAAACCAAACTCCATTAGTTTGAATAAAGTGCTTTTTTTTTGTGCTGAAATTAATTTGCAGCAGATTATACCTGTATTTATTATATTTCTTGCATTTATTGGCTTTTTCTTTTTCTTGTTCTCTTTCCCATCTTATGATAACCGAGATAAGTTTAACGTGTGTATGTATATATTTGGTATTTAGTTTAGTAAATATTTATTTATTTTTTATTTATATTCTTACTCGTCTCGAAAAAAACTTTTAAAAATGTTTTCTTTTTTTGGGTGTAAAATTATAAATCATTTTTACATAATAAATATAACAATAATAAATAATAATAATAAATAAATATAATTTAAATATAATATTAATCGTTCCAATGTACTCGCTTCTTGGATTGAGCTCCATAACAACTATCTGATAATTCTGATAAATTTCTTTTTAATCCACCAGGTGGTCTACAATTAGGAATTTCAGGAATAAAATTATTTCTTTTTTTAATTTGTAATCTAAGTGATTTCGTGATATCAACTTGTTTAATCTTTGATGATATTTTTTTATTATTGTTATTATTATTATTATTATTATTATTATTATGATTTAATAAATTTAATTTTTCTTCATTATCATTATTATTATTTTGTTTTTTATTTTTTATCTCATCGATTTTATCAGTTATTTCGTATGATAAATTATTTCTTTTTTTGTATAATTCATTCTTTGAGGTCTTTAATGTCTTTGGCGTTTTAGGTGACGATAAATTATTGTAATATTCATCTTCGATATCAGATTGTTGGGCGTCATCATAATAATATTCGGATTTTGAAAAATTGCATTTTCCTTGGACTAATTCTGTATTATTATTATTATTATTATTATATATTTTCCTAACCTTTCGTTTTTCTTTTTGACAATTCGCTTTCTTGGAAGTAATATAATTCTCGTCATTATTGCCTTTCCTATTTGTAATTTCAAAACTCCGTTTCTTGCTCGATTGATTATTGTTATTATTATCTTCTTCGACGTCAGATTCAACAACGTTAATATTATTATAATTACTATAATGACTATTATTATTATATTTTGATTTAACTTTTAGTGCATGTTCTTGGTTTGAAGTCAAATTATAATCTTCTTCATAATCAATTGGTGATATAGAAGCACAATTTTGTTTACTCTTAGATCTTTTATATAAAATTTTATTATTATTATTATTATTATTATTATTATTATTATTATTATTATTATTATTATTATTATCTTCAGACACTAAAGACTCCTTGATTCTCCTCACTTTTTTTCCCTTCATGAGGTTTCTTGATATTCTTTCATGATTTTTTTCTTCCTCTTCAACGAATTCATCATCGAGTAATGAATAATAATTATTATCGTTAGTTCCTTTTTGACCAGATAATGATACATTATTGTGAGAAGGATCCATTAAGCTTCGTTTTTGTTTTTGTTTTTGTATTGCCTTTTTGATATTATTTCTTCGGGAAAAAATTTTGTACAATTTTTCGTTTTCGTCATAATCTGAAACAATATTATCTTTATCCATTCTTCTTTTATTTACTACTACTCCCTCCTGATTTCCCTTTTGATTTTCCTCTCGATTATTTAATTCTCGATTCTTCATAGTAGTTTTCATAATAGTTTTCTTTCGCTCATTTCGTTGTTGATAATAATCTTGCATATTTTCATCATCCGGTGCTTCATCATCATCATCTTCTTCATTATCATCATCATCATCATCATCATCCTCACTACAACTACTTTCCTGCTGCTGTTGTTGTTCTTCTTTAACCGAAGTTAAAATTCTTTCTTTTTCATTTTCAGCTAATTTAATAATTTCTTTGATATCCCCTTCTTCAATGAATTTTGATATACGTGAATTAAATAATTTATCTACACCTTTTGACCATAAGAACTTCAAAATTTCTTGTCTTAAATTATTTAATCTTAACCATTTGCTAACCTTTAAAGTTATTCTCCACATCCTTCTATCCCACTTTATGTGTGTATTTTATATATATATATATATATACGTCATTGTATTAAAATAAATATTAAAGAATATTTTATTATTTTAATATAAATATAATTAGATAAATATAATCCCCTCAGAAAAAAAAAAAAAAAAAAATCCGTTAAATACCATTTGAGTCAACAAATTTTCACAATGATCTGATAATTCAGGTACTCTGAACTTATGAGCCAAATACGCTAACACGAATAAATTATTCATCTTTTTGTACCTTAAGGGATGTCCATATCTACACATGAAATATATATATATATATATATTAATTAAACATTCATCAAATATCATTAATAATTTAATTGAAAAAAAAAGAGAGAGATAGAGATATATATATTTACTTACAAGTAAGCAATAAAATTTCCAAAATGTTGGGAGGAATAATAAAGTTCTACTTTTGATTCGTCTGTTTCCCAATTTTTGACATTTTTCAATTCATACCAAAATTGAATCACATTCGTGGTGGAACATGAATAATCGTGAAAATGAAATTCATTATTTGAGGTGGTTGTCATTGAAAATGTTATATTGGGAGTTTTAGATACTTGTTCTTTTTCTTTTTCTTCCTCTTCTCCTTCTTCTTCTTCTCCTTCTTCTTCTTCTCCTCCTTCTTGAGGAGTTAAATGTAAAGAAGAGGAGGATGATGATAATGATTTTTTGTTTTTGATTTTTGAAAAAAGTGAATATTTATTATCAAGTCTATATTGAACATGAAAGAATGATTTAAAGAAACCGGAGGTGGCAATCATGATACAAGTATGTCCATGATAAATTTTTCCATCTACGCGTAACATGATATCAGCAGACTTTGGATTATCGAATAGAGAACGAATCTGAGATGCCATATCCATTTTTATTATATTATTATTAGTTAAATATAATAATAATAACTTAAATAAAAAATTTGGGTGTCTATTTCTTAAAAAAAAAAAAAAAGAAAAAATAAAGAAAATTATAACAGAGAATTTTCTTTAAGAATTCTTATAAAATAAAAAATAATAAATATAATTAACTCTTGTAATGTGCAACAAACACAACGTAAAGATTATGTATCATATATTATTCAATTATTCTTGCAATAAAAAAAAAAGACATAGTGTATGGTGTGATTTCACAATATCATTTTCGGAATTTTAATGTTTGATTTGTAATTATTTCGTAATCGTAATACCATTCCGTTAAATCACGAGAAAACACGAAAAACGAAATATGTTTTATCTTGGATTATTATAATTTTGGAAAATAATTTTTACTGCCTCGAATAATGAATCATTATTTTGCACTTATTTATTCTAACCCAATATGGTTATATGGTTATTTAAATATTTTCTAATATTAGACGAGAAAGGAAATATTAAATGTAAATTATTTTTTGGTAGCGAGACATTACATTTGATACATAAAAAAATGTCCTTTCAAAACTGATATTTCCAATTTACCAGAAAGTTATCCAAAATAAGGCAGTCGTTTTGAAATTATAAAAATAGATTTTCAATATTTAAAATTAGGTTGATTAAACAAATAAAAATTTCTATTAATACTTTTTTTTTTTTTTTGAATATGCCTAATTAAAGTAGATATCAAATCAGTTTTAAATGTTTTTTTTTTCGAAAGGATAAAGATTTTCCTAATTACTTTGAAATTTGACCAAATATTATAGTGTTTTGAATTTTACGTGAAAGATTAAGTTTTAGGTTCATTCTTTTTTCATTTTCTTTCACATATTCATGCGCGTCCGAAAATGATTAATTTCATTCTTTTGCATTCTCTTTCACATATTCATGCGCGTCTAAAATAAATAAATTTTTATCTTACGTGTATAATATACAATGTGTAAAAAAAAAAAAAATGTATGATTTTCAGTTTGCATTGAAATAAATATATAACATGTCAAAAAGTTTATTATCAGAGATTTCATTTAATATAATTTAGTACTAACCAAACCTCCATTAAAGTAACCAAAAGTTCATAGGCCTCAATGATATTCGTAATATATTTAATATTCATAATGTATTAATAATATTCTATTCATACTATTCATAATATTAATATTAATAATAAAAATTAAGAGGTTTAATTGAAATTAAACGCTAACTTTCTTTTCTTCTTTTACCCTGTTTTTTCTTTTTTTTTTTTTTTTTGTTTTCATTAATTTGCGATACCAATTGTTCTTACTTTATTTGATTTTTTTTTAAAAACCCAATGAAATTATAAATAATATCATAACGTAATTACATGCATAATCATGCGTCGTTCTTAGGATAAGAATTCCCTTCGCATAAAAGAATATCAATTAAATATTAAAACCCGGTATTATTTTCTTATTTAAAGTAATAATATGTTTTTTTATTTATAAAATGT
>CAJVPY010001785.1:0-18169 GCA_910591965.1 Dentiscutata erythropus | reverse complement strand
ATTTATATTTATAATTAATATATACTGTATATTTAAATCAAATATAATTATATACTTACTAGAGGGTAGCGCTAAATGTAACTACTGTAATACTGTTTTTAAACATGATGCCAATACGGGAACAAGCACTTTGATCTGTCATATAAAAAATACCTCATGTAGCAAGAATCTTAGAGATAAATCACAACAGCAATTGCAAATTTCTATGTTAGGTGTTGTTAATTACCGATTCTCTCAAGAAAAAAGCTGGGAGGATTTAGCCGAAATGATTGTTATGCACGGATATCCTTTTCACATGGTTAAGCACAAGGGATTCTTAAAACTTCTTAAAAATTTACAACTACAGTTTAAGGTTATGAGTATAAATACAACACGCATAGACTGTAAGAATTGTGTCTCAGATCTTGAAGAAAAAGTTCATATTATAATCCAAGAGACCCCTGGGCATTTGAGTTTTACTACCGATCTTTGGACATTGAACCAGAATCTTGGCTACATGGCTATTACATGTATAATATATATATATATTTTGCATATATTTATTTTTCTAGTTGCTTATTTTTTATATCTACTATATAGATCACTTTATTAATAAAAACTGGAACCTTCGCAAATTAGTTTTAGCTTTTAGATTAGTTCCTGCGCCACATACTGGAGTTGCTATTAGCGATACGTTTTTTAAATGCCTTGAGGATTGGAATATCGTGTTTAAAGTATGTATTCAGTGATTAGCAAGTTTTTAATTTATATATTTATTGACATATTATTTTATAAACTCTAGCAATTACTTTAGACAACGCTACTAGTAACAGTGCTGCGATAACAAATATAAAGCGAAAGCTTAGTGAAAAAAGTATGCTTGTTGCAAATGGAAGTTTACTATATCAGCACTGTTGTGCCCATATATTAAACCTCATAGTTACTAATGGACTTAAAGTAGTCAAAGATATTGTGAGTGCGGTAAGTAAATAAATTAATATCTTAATTGAATTTAAGCATAATACTGTCAACTCTCCTAAACCAAACTAGTTACTAATATACTAATTAGCAAATAGTATGTACTATAGCGATCATCTATTTTATTTTAATTGTAGAAGTATTAACTTATTATTTTTTTCTTATTCTTTCAAATTCGATTATATATTTGTAAAGTATTACGTAGATAGTGGCTTTTTTTTTATATCAATATGATATAAGCATAATTCAAAGCATAAGTGTGATATTCGAAATCAGCTACCTGCAATAGCTCAATTGAACAATATGAAAAAGAAAAAAAATACGATATTTAAAGCTTGCTAAAAAAAGCGTGGATAATATATTCTGAAGTGGGCTTAGAATTCTGTCAGAGATATCAAACGGAAAAATAAAATTTGCAACTATATATTTTGCACGTTGATTCGATAGAATTAATAGTGTATGAAAAAATAGTGCACTTAAAATGATTCATAATTCAAACAAAAATATACAAGAATTTAATCAGGAGTTGAAAAATCACTGTGAAATTGGTTATGAGGATCCTTCATTTTTAGGATGCGTTGGAGTATCAAGAAATACCTTTTGATAGTTGTCATTTGATATCGATTTTGTAACAAAAATTTGTAATAAGTGTGGCCTAAATTTGCCCTGAAATCTTTATTACTAAATCTTAGCTAAAAGGTCATGTCTTAGAATTCAAATCAACACTTAAATAGCACTTTAAAATTGAATTTTAGTAGATATATTGCATTAAATTAATCAAAGTTTATTGCGGTTGTGCCAAATAAAATTATATAAGTAATATGAATTTTATTATATTAATTAATGTTGTCAATATAATCATTATTATAAAACGTTTTTAACTTTTTTAATTTATTTATAACTAGCATTTAGTAATTTGTCTGGTTTAAAGAGAGTTAACATGCTTACTCGCAGTTAATGTTATTAGATCTGAGACTGTGTGAATTGGATTCACAGTTCAGAACGTCGACGGCAAATTTTTGAGGATTATATTTCTGGGCTTTGTAACGAACTTGTTTTAAGCAAAAAACCAGCTCTTGACATCATTACCCGCTGGAACTCGACATATATTATGTTGATGACTACGATCCCATATAAATGTATATTTGAATGCCTTGCATACAGAGATGCTAGTTTTGAGCCAATTGCACCCCTAGATGAAGATTGGGAAAAGGCCGAGATTCTCTGCAATTTCTTAAGGCCGTTTTATGAAAGTAAGTAATACCATATTTGTGCGAAATATAGTATTGAGTTTGACTTTTGTTTATGAACTTAGACTAACTATTATGTTAATTTAGTTACCAATATTATATCAGGAAGCACCTACTCTACTGCCAATACTTTTCTTCCTCAATTGTTAAAAATTAAAGCACACCTTGAACAAGATATTACTAACCTAGATCCTTTTCTTTCTCAAATGTTGAAACCAATGCAAACTAAATTTAACAAATACTGGGCAGATACTGGAGACATGCATTGTATCGCGTCGATATTAGATCCGCGTTTTAAAATGTCGCTATTAACTCACCTATACAAGCAGAAAATGAATTTGTTATATGATGAAGCAAAGGAAAAGTTAGCTTCAATCAGATCGAAGTAAGGAATTTAATTTAGCTTCATTAGAGTGGGATAATACATTATTGCAAAAAATTCTAGAACTAACTTATCATAATATTTGCTATTGTAGAGTCATGACTATTTACCATTCAACTTATATGCGGTATATAGTTAATACAGTGGTGTCAGATAATTCTTTGAATATTTTTTATAATGATGAAATGTGAGACTTTGATGCTTTTCTTAATGCCAATCAGACTAGTGTTGAAAATGAATTGGATGAACTTGGGCAGTATCTTGCTGCCCCTCTTTTTCCCTGTTCTCACTCAGAGCCATTTGACCTTCTGGCCTGGTGGAAAACCAATGAACCAAAATATCCTTTTGTAGCATCAATGGCTATGGATATTCTTGCAATTCCAATAACCTCTGTACCTTCGGAATCGGTAAATAAGCTTTTTTAAGTTCAATTTATTTTTTAAAAATGAGCTAACCTATATTCTATATTAGATATTTAGCACAGCTAGAAGAGTTGTCGATGATTATTGGTTGAATCTTGCCCCAGAATCAATCAAAATATTAATATGCGGCCAAGATTGGTTAAATAATACCGAAGAATAGGGCTTGAATTAAACTAGTAATAATTTTTTTTCTCTGTATTTTTTTTTTTTTTTGCATTGCAATTTTTTTTTTTTTTGCATTTACGGGTTTATTTTTAGAACTGAGATTTTTTTTTTGTGCCGTTTTCTTTATTTCACACAATTATTTAGAGCCAAATAGTTGTGTCTTAAAATATGTGTTTATTCTTAGATTTTTAACTCAGATATTATGTCAGATGAATAAATATTAGATTCTTTAGTGCAGTATATAGTTGCTTGTTTAATTTGTAAAACACGGTAGTATAGTTAGAGTTGGGCCCTGGCAATTTACGGGTTGGGCCGGGCTTGTACCGGGCCCGGGTTCAGATTTTCAAGCCCGTAATCAGTTGGGCCGGGCCCAGGCTGGGTTTATAATTTAATGGGCCAGGTCCGGGCTCAGATGTTTAGGCCTGTAATCAATTTGGGCCGGGCTTGTAATTTAATGGGCTGGACTTGGACTCCAGTAAACCCGGTCCAACCCGGCCCATTGCACACCCTAATTATAACGATAAGACTACATACATACGGATATCTCTGGTTGAATACGGAAATATGATACTTTCAAAGCAACTTTGCTGATAAACAATTTAGAAAGCTCAGTTCGAAAAATTAGCAAACGTTTAGGTAGAAAAAGCACATTTTTCGATAAATACTAATCAATTTTTTGGAGTCATTTTAAACCAGTCAACAAAATCTTGACCGTATATAACTTTTTTTAACATTAACACTTATTTGTGTAATATATTTATTATAATAAGTTTATTTTTTATGCAGTAAAAATTTATTGGTTGATAAGAAAAGCCTTTTCCATAAACTTTTGCACAAGCTAACACACCAAACATGCAGGACAAGTATTCAAACGAGAGTTTAATAATGTTGAATTTGTCGACATAATATAAAGTTATCTGTAGAATAAGTATGATATTTATACATGTAATATAAAAAATATTTATCTTTTACATACCCCGATCATGCCGAAAATTAATAACTTAATTTAATTTTGATCCGGCCCCTGCAGGCATCTAATGCATTGAATTTGAATTTGACTAGCTAGTAAAAATTTTATTGGGTGCAAAAGCCATAGAGATATATTACGTTTAGGTTGTTGCCCAGCAAAACCATGCATGCATAGAATACGTATATAAAAAATATATGGGATCTTTACCTTGAAAATGACCTTGCAGTATCATGCACCGTAAGGTCATTTTCAAGGCAAAGACCCCATATGGATTTGCTGGGCAACAACCCATTTGTTTTCATAGATTTTTCGACCGATTCGATTAAGTTATAATTTCTGCATAACGATAACGATAAATGGGTTCAAATTGATATACGTATACGTACCATTTATGATCCGGTGATTAATGTAACTATTATAAGACTTTAGAAAGTGCATAACGTCTAATGCTGTAATGCATATCTAAATTACATAGTGCAGATGTATAGTGATTAAATTTTTTTATAATTAGCGGTGGCATAGTGGTACGTAGTGTAAATAGTAAAAACATATAAAATTTAGATTGCAATAACTCTTGAACAAGCAAACACACACACAAATAAAATTATATTTGTCGAGTTCATTTTAGTCTTTTTTAAGATTTATTTTTATTGTTTGAAACATGCAAAATGATCGTTTTTGATGTTTTTTTTTTATTAAAAAATCAAAAGCGTAATTTGAATTTTTTGTCGATCACTATTGTATAATAGTAGACATAAAAATTTTTAAAGTTACGTTTTTGATTTTTTATTTAAAAAATATCAAAAAACAACCATTTTGTATGAAACCAAGCCCTCCGCGCTATGCTTCAAACAATAAAAATAAATAAAAAAAAGGCGTGGTTACTTTAAAAAGTACACTAAAATGAACTCGACAAATATAATTTTATTTGTTATTGCAATCTAAATTTTATATGTTTTTACTATTAAAAAAATTGATCAACGTTAATGATTATGTTTGTGATTTGATAACTGATATGCAATATGTAACGTACGTACGTACAGTACATATATATCTCTGGTTGAATATACCGGGTGGGTGAAAAGTCTCTATACAGGTCCCTTTTTTTACTACAGTATCTCCGCTAAGATTTATAGTACTTAATTTTAAATACAATTTATATACCTATAATATTGCAATGATTACTATTATACTGATTAAAAAAAAAAGGTCCTGTATAGAGACTTTTCACCCACCCGGTAGAAATATGAGCATCTTTGCTGGTAAATACGATAATTGAAAGAAAATTTAGAAAGCTTATCAATCAAAAAATTGCTAAACACTTGGTAGACCTATAAGTCGAGTTTCAAGCACTTTCAAAGATACGGATATTTGAAAAGCTTCCGTCACTTTTAGGAAAAGCACATTTACTAAACTAAATGCTAGAAGATAATCTTCAATGGAAAAAATAGATATAGCTGGTAATTGTATGAATCACAATTAAAGATGAAACTTTGGCTAGATGTAAAATTAGCCTTATGACAATTTGAAGGGCTGTAAACTTTGATATACAAATAAAGAGAATAAAATATATATATATTTTATATATATTTATATATCTATATACATATACACTACCTTATAAAAAAAGTTAATCCGTTACCTTCAAATAATGGAAATTATTCGACCTACCCAATCATGTTACAGATTCACGGAGTGTTTACAAAAGAAATAAGGAGATAATGGAAAAGTTCAAATAATGAGTATGTTAACGTTCTAACGCCCTGTAGAATAAATGTTACGTGTGATACAAAAGCAGCTTTTATATGCCGAAAAATAATAATTTTAATCGAATCGGCCGTACTAATTTTTGCCAAGATGTCCCAGAATTAAGAAAACGGTTGTAAATATATTTCTAATTCCCATGGTAGAGTTTGAAACCAGTTTTATTTTTCATATTTTAAATCCGGTTTTAACATATGAAAAATATAACTGTAAAGTAGCTACGTACTAGAAAAAACACCACGTATACGTATATATATATATATATATATATACGTATCAGATACATAGTTTATATATAGTTTTTATTTATAACTATATATATCTGATATATATATATATTTATTTATTTACATACAGTGTACAGTACATCATTTACGTATATCATTTTATTAGTCATCATAAAGAATATAAATAGGCTATTGAAAAATCGTAGTCTCCTCAATTCTATCTCGTAATTTTACAATTTTACAATTTTTTTTACAATTTATAAACCAAAAAATATATACAAGCCGAACATAAAACATGCAGATTTTTGTGAAAACTCTTACTGGTAAAACTATTACTCTTGATGTTGAATCAAGCGATACTATTGATAATGTAAAACAAAAGATTCAAGATAAAGAAGGAATCCCTCCAGACCAACAAAGGTTAATTTTTGCTGGAAAACAACTTGAAGATGGTCGTACTTTAAGTGATTACAATATTCAAAAAGAATCTACTTTACATCTTGTACTTCGTTTACGAGGTGGAATGCAAATTTTTGTAAAAACTCTTACCGGCAAGACAATAACTCTCGATGTTGAATCAAGTGATACTATCGATAATGTAAAACAAAAGATTCAAGATAAAGAAGGTATTCCACCGGACCAACAACGCCTAATTTTTGCTGGAAAGCAGCTTGAGGATGGTCGAACGCTTAGTGATTATAATATTCAAAAAGAATCAACTCTTCACCTAGTTCTTCGTTTACGTGGTGGTGCGAAGGTTAACAAATCTAAGTGTAAGTTTGGAGACTGTAATGATAAGGCTGTAAAGATTGTTGGTCATTGTCGCTATTGTGAACTGGACTTTTGTTCGCGGCATAGGCTACCTGAAGCACATGCTTGCATAAATCTAACAAGTTGTAAACAAGCTAGTTTTGAAAAGAATGCCGCTAAACTAAGAAGTGAACAGTGTGTGGCTAGCAAAGTTGTTATTTAATACTATATACTTAGCGTTAGTCCTTTTTTGTTATGTTTTAAATTTTTTTTTTTAAAGTTTTTTTAATTTTTATTTTCTATTTTTTTTTTTTTTTTTTTTTTCTTTTCAGTCACCTCACAATCACAGTTTTCTCGTTAATTTGTTTGTATCATATTTATTAATTAATGTATAGAAATAATTTCATATCTTTCATAGAAAATACACATAATAAATTTCCGTCGTATGTTAATTTGAAACTTTATCTATCTCTGCATATCGATATGGTATGATAGTGTGGACTGTATGTTATTGGTGCTTGATTTTATTACTTTGCATCTATTCCGATTTTTAGCATATTATATCGATATAGTGAATTCTACAATTCTACATTATACGTATCCTGAAAATATAGTCCAGTATTAATTTTTCAAGTTTAAACTTTCCAAAAGCATTTTTGTTTTTATAGATAATTAAATTAGATAATTAAATGGTGTTTTATCTTGCATAAAATATTCCACACATTTTAAATATATGTTCTTCCTTACTGGCAAATATCAAATGATATTTGTTTCATTAAATTTCATGAAACAATTAATTTAATACTTATTTCTTTTACCTTTATATGCCTTGTTTTGGTCAACTGCTTTCTACGTATAAAATATAATGGTACATTTGGGGGCGAATATGAAGATAATGTGACGAATCGAATATGATTCAGTGATCAGAACCGAGTGATTTCTTTACACAGTTCGAATTTCACATCAATTCTGATCGTCATATCATTCCCACCTTCGCTATAACTAACTCTTCATTATCGTCATCGCATATAATATCGATATTTGAAGTATTTGATTAAATTTCAACTTAAATGGATCATTATACGGATATATTAATATTTTTTGTGTCGGGATTTACTAATTATTTATAAAATACGTAATTTTTTTTGTTTTCTTTAAAATAATTCTTTTAAAAAAAAAAACTTATATACTATGTATCAGTTTACTTATATATATACACACTAAGCTTTTTGAAAAAATTATACATATGTCAAACAATTTAAACATATATGTATAAAATAAAAACTTTATAAATGTTTTTATATACGTAATTACTGTAAATATCAGGTATAGTAGAGATTATTTCTATTAATAGCATTAATAGCAAACTTAATGTTTATTTCGTGTAAAACTAAATTTTTAATGTGCTATCGTATACAGTATATATACATATATATATAAATTTAATTACTATATATATATATATATATATATTTAACACTACGTATACGTATAGTACGTACTAATACTGGTTTTGATAAAATAAAGAGATCGCTTGATATATTATATTATACACCACCTTTATATATAAATCATGTGACACTTTATTATGCTTAAATTTATAAATATATATATCTGTTCTTTTCGTCTTCTACGTAATACATTATATATACGTATAATAAAAATCTGAGTAATGTGACTCATTATCACATGACTATAACTTGATTCTACTTTAACTGGATTGTTCAAACTGCGCCATCGAAATATTTAACAAATATTTTATTAGGTCGCGTGTTGTACGTAGTCGCAATCAAAGCCTCTCTCTTTTTTTTTCTATTGGATTTAAAAAAAAAATGCCGAACACTAAAAATTATGACGATATGACACCTGAAGAACAAAAGGAACACGACAGAATTGCGAGAGAAAAGGAGGAAGCTGAACAAGCAGGTAGTTTAGCCTTTTTATTTGGAATTTTTACTTCTTCAGGAATTTATTAAATGTTAATTAAAATAAAATATAGCTTTACCTTACAGGTGGAAACAAACTTTACAAGACGTTGACGTTACAGTTCCTGTACCAAAGGGAACACGTGCACGAGATCTAATAGTTACGATAAAAAAAAAGCATTTGACAGTGGGTTTGAAAAATAATCCTCCTGTTATTGAGGTAATTCATTAGCATATATGATATAAAGAATTATGATAACAAATTGATTATATTGATTATATTGATTATATTTGAATTATTTTGTATAGGGTGAATTATGTAAAGAAATTAAAGTGGAAGATTGTACTTGGACGCTGGGTAATGTGATTTTATAATTTAATACATTTATTCATTTTGGATCGTAAGCCGCTTATGAGTAAATTGCTGTTTAATAGAGGATCAAAAAGAAATTTATATTCATTTGGAAAAGGTTAATGGCGCGGAATGGTGGGAGAATGTTATTAAAACTCATCCTACTATCGATACAACAAAAATTCAACCTGAAAATTCCAAATTAAGTGACTTAGATGGTGAAACTCGTGCAATGGTTGAAAAAATGATGGTGATTATATTATATTTTATTTATTGTTAATGTTTATTATTTTATTATTTAACTAATTCATCGTTCACTTTTTTTTTAATTTAGTTTGATCAACGTCAGAAACAGATGGGTAAAAAGACATCTGATGAATTGCAAAAAGAAGAAATTTTGAAGAAATTTCAAGCACAGCATCCTGAACTTGATTTTTCAAATGCAAAAATTTCTTAAGAAAATTACGATACATATAAACAAAACTTGTTGCATCATTTAATTAGCTTATCAAATTTAAGCTTATTTTTAATACAATTTTTGATTGTACAAGTGATATTTTAAATAAATTTTAAATAAATTGTAAAAGTGATTAGTTAATAATAATTATAATAAATGCTAAGATTTTTTTGGTTTATAATACTGTAATTAAAAAATTTGCAACTCTTGATATAACGTATCGTTTGGGCAATTAAAGAGTTTATTAGTAAATCCATTATATCAATACATCGAGAGTTCGTTATATCAAAGAGTCACTATATATAATATTTAAAGTGTTGATTATATTTATATTTTACATTAAAATTTGTATAATTAATAAAAAGAATAGCGAATCAGTATGATATAATTTTGAACTTTAATCATTATCTTTTTTTTTTACTCGTCTATTGCATTAATACCATTTAGCCCTCTGAATTTATTTAATAGATAAATTTTAAAATCATAAACGAACAAATCTATGGTAGAATTGGATGTTTACATCGAACATTATATTAGCAACTGTTCAAAAGATTTTGTAAATAAAAATATGATTATCATCTTGTATATGCAGCGGTATTTCAAAACTTACTAATGTGCAACACTAGGCATATTCACATACCTTATTACCATTATCAATGTTCCGTATACTGTATTTATTTTTATTCAATCAAACTAATTTGGTGTCAATCGTTTGTGATAATATATGCCGATTGAAACACTTTTTATTTTAACTGCATTTCTACAAATCAAATAATATAATATGTTAAATCAATATTAAATAATTAAACCAACAGTTTAAGTTTACAACTTACCTGTTTCAATTTTTAATCAACAACATTTGCAGATAAAATTTTTACTTCTGTTACTGGTCTAAATATAAAGAATTAACAAAAAATTTTATGATTATGAAGTCCAAAACTTAATTGTAAATATGAATTACTTAATACAATGTCAAGTATGTTTAAAATTTTAAACCGATAACAGAAAAAAAAAATTATCATGTATATACCCTCAGCCATAAAATATAAATCATATGTACTAAAGAAAATTCTTACCTATCATCGGAATCACATTTAACAAGCCCCATGCGCTTAACAACTCTCATACCTTCACTCACTCTTCCAAAAATAGTGTGTTTTCCTATTTTTAACATTTTAATAAAAGACGTTATTAAGTTGTAAAATTTATTTATTAATGAAAAATAAATATAAAATAAAGGTATACCGTCCAACCACGGTGTAGGTGCCAATGTTATGAAAAACTTTAAAAAAACATACATTTGAATAATTTGAATAATTTGAATAAGATTATAACGCATTATATAAAAAATTGAGCACGAGCAAAATTACAATTACCTGACTGCCATTTGAATTTGGTCCAGAATTTGCCATACTTAAAATGCCAGCACCTGTATGCTTTAATTCAGGATGAATCTCATCTTCAAAAGCTCTGCTGTTAATGTAATTGAAAAATATTAATATTAATGTGTTTATAATAAGACACCAACAAGATAAATAAAAACTTGGAAGAAATATAGCATAAATTGATGAGTTACCCATAGATTGATGAACCTCCACGACCGGTTCCAGTTGGATCACCTCCTTGTATAACGAAATCCTGAAGATTATAATTATAATATGCAATTTTTTGTAATGAGTTCGTATATCAAATATGTCAGCTGTAAAATTATGTCAATAGCTTTATTGAACTTACCTCAACTATTCTATGGAACTGTAATGATCAAATATGATTGAATAATAATTTAAATTTATTTCAAAGCAATAAAATTAACAAAATCTAAAGTCATACAATAATATTTTCGTAATATCCCCGCTTTGCCTAATATTAAAGATCATTAACAAGCAAAAAATTACAATATCAAATTAATTAATAATAATAATGATAATAACGATAATAACGATAAAAACAAAGTAAAGCATACCAATTCGTAAAAATTTTTACAAGTTTTTGGTGCATGTTCCCAATATAATTCGAAAACAATACCTCCCTATTTTTTTATTATTAGCTTAAATGAAGAACTAATCTTTAATTGAAAACCAATTTAGAAATACAAAATTCACTTATATAGCTTACCATCGAAGTATTAAATACGACTGACCCCGACATCTTTAAAAGTGAGAAATTTGATTTTGGTCGGGATATATATATGATATGTAACCACGTAGTACAGAATTCCCGTAGGGTGAGTTTTTTCAATTCTTGGTTCTGTCTGAAAATTTGGACCTTTAGTCTTTCCGAGAATAATCTTGTCGTATAAATCGATTCACACCTTTCAATTCTTGGTTCAGTTAAAAAATTCGGTCATAAGATCAGGACCGTGGTAAAAATTCCGTGCATTAAAATAAAAATATACGAATTCCGCGTGCAATTTTCAACAGTATAAGTTACATTAGATTTTGTTATTTTAGCTTATTCAAAAAAAATATTTATTAAACATTGTTTTTGGTTACGTAGCAATATGTGAAATATATTTACTTAAAATATTAATTAAAAAGATTTCAAACTATATAGTTATTAAAATAATTTATATATTAAATATATATATATATATAAAAATATCAATTTTTATTATTACGTATCATTTTGTTACTAGCGTTAACAATTCGGCACTATATAATATGCTGTGCAAAAAAAATTTTTACGTCTACAGGAATGATTGTTAATTTTCGTGCAAAAAACAATACAATACATACACAACGAATTTTGAAATCTTCGATATAAGAAACTCTCGATATAAGAAAGGTTTTGCGAGTCCCAATTAAAAATTCTATAATAAAAAGCTCTTGATATAAGAAAATCTCGATATAAGAAAGGTTTTGACTGGACCCAACAACTTTCTTATATCAAGATTCACGATGCTTTTACTTGTTAGGAATTATGTATGCACCTCTGTATTACAAGACGCGTATGAAAGTCGCGTAATATAGTTGTATAAAAAGCAAGTAGCTTGTATTTTAATTATTACCTTCAAGAGGTAGACAATGCGTCAATCCCCCGAGATTATACAGAGATGGAGGATTTTATATTCTTTTATGAGGCGATTCTCAAATGGGCTGTAAGTGTTTTGAATTCCACGTGTTATTATTATTGTATTAACATCGTTTCTTAACACTTCTTTTGTTTTAAGCACTAAAATGGCTAGAAGTTTACTTGATATCATCAACAAATGGAATACCGATAAATTATTCGACTTTTTGAGAAGTCAAGAATTAAATCTCAATGAAGAAGATTTTTTAATTCTAAGGAATCAAAAAATTTCAGGTTCAAGTTTTCCTTTACTAAGTAAAAAAGATCTTCGATGTCAGCTAAAAGTTGGCCCTGCCGTAGTGCTTTCAAATTTGATAACGGAGATTAATACTAGTATGTATACATACAATGTACTATTACAATGTTTTTAATCACCTCTTTGTAAGTAAGCTTTAAATAAAAAAACAATTACCGTAATTCAAGACATAGAAAACTTTAAATGGATGTACTCTAGATATTTTTACATCATTCCTTTCGAAAAGTGGTCATTCGATCATTTTGAAAGATGGGTTTTACAAAATTATACTGTACCGAAAAAAGAAGTTTATGCTCGAGGTTTTTTTAAAATTATTCAGAAAATAAAAGAAGATCCTAGGACTTTAAAAGAGGTCAAAGAAATAATGTTAATTTTGGATAAAAAGGTGAGAATATATTTTTTTTTCTCAGCAACACCACACCTATTAAGATGATGATGAATTACTGGTTATCTTGAAATGTTTGCTATTGATGGGGCTTACTTATGTCAGGCTACCCTTTTCTGGGTATAAGTATGTTTCATCTATCTCAGCAAAGGTGAGGATCGGTCCTCGTCATATGAGTAGAGAATCCTGTGTATGTTTGCTTTTATCGGACTGTCATAGCATTTGGGGTTAGGATGAGGCTACTCCTTGTTAAACTATATTGAACACATTGCTGGCCACATTCTGGAAGTTTATTTTCTCAGATTTTAACAAGGGGAGCTACGTCCTTAAAAGTTAGCCAAATCAATGCATATTTCTGGCCACGGGCCACGTCCTAGTAGTATGTATTCGATCATCCTTACCTTTTTTTAGATAGCCAAAACAAGAGAAATTGAAATAGACAGAACTTAATATACCTAGCTGTTATTTTTTGATCAATTTCTAAATTTATTTTTTCTCAAATAGTTGAAACGATGAACATGTTTCAAAATGCAAGAATTTTCTCAAAAGCTGACCATATATATGCGGACTGTAATTGCTTTTAATAGTTTATTAATAAACAGACCCTCCGGTTAGTTACCTTTGAAAACAATTATTACTTGGATCTTAGATTGGTGAAATTAATTAGTACCTGTAAAATGAAACTTGATTAAGTTTAGCTGAAAAATTATAGTATCAAGGATTTTTGCAAGAGTAGTTGTAAATAAGAAATGCATTTACCATATGTTTACTTAATATAACAATGCAAAACTTCTGGTTTCTAACAGAAATATAGTTTTCTGTAATAATATATATATGCAATTGATCAAAAAATAATTTATATACCTTTTTTCCTTGCAATAAAGATTTATTAATAAAATTAATTCCATAAAAAATTAGAAAATTTGATTAACATATTTTATCATATATTCAATTCTTATGATCTAAAGTCATGACAGGAAAATGTGCATTTTTATTTGTTGGTGACTTGTGCAATTGAATAATTCAATGTTTATCATGCAACATTATATTTACATACTTCTAGCAACACCCCCTAGTATGGGTTTGAAGTCTTCAACATACTAATCTGATATAATTGATTTTAGTAATACATTGTACTTCAGCTATAAATAGTGCTATTTATTACATAATTTTTACTATGAATACATGGTCAGGACCCTGATTACATTATACAAAATAGCCAATTGACCAAACAGATTTAAGAATATATATATATGTTTTTTTTTTTTTTGATAACCATATACTAAAATTTGAGGTGTGGCAACTTAGTATAGTGGTCTAGTCATCACTCTCTCCAAGTGGTAGGTCTAAAGCTCAAATCTCATGGATGATGAATTTTAGAAAATAGGCTTGTGCTATAGTTAACAGTTATCAATTATCAGTTGAATCTAGAATCAAATCTGTAATCTCAGTTACACCATCTAGTAATGGAAGCTTTGGCACAATAAATCCAAGAAACCAGAATAACCAAAACCTTATTTGGGAAGTTCTAAATTAAGGAGTAGCAATAATCTTTGACTATACTACAGAAGAGCTAAATTTGAACTAAGATCTGAGATCGAAGAACCAAGCAACCAGGTTTAATAGTAGAGGACACACCAGCCAAACTACCAGGTTCTGTCAGAGAAAAAAGGCATATACTCTGAAAGTATATACTAAAAAGAGAGCATCTTTCAGGTATCTAAAGCCTGGGCAGACCAACCCTTTTAGGTTGCTGACTAAAAGTAAAAAAGAAACTGGTAAAGAATTTGGATAAGAAGATAGTTCAAATGTAGATACTGGGGTTGTTGAGAATTTTGACAAGGGCAAAAGTAAATAATAGGTAACTAATTAGAAAGGTTGTGGCTTAAGATACAGACCAGGTTATAGCAGTATTCTAAAGGGCTTGAGATACAAACTCAGTAACAGCAGCACAACAGGTACTAGTTAGTTGCAGAGGTTTAATAGTTAGCCCTGACCCAAGTATATGGGTCAAGCTATGGTATAAAGTTACTGAAGTCTGAGTAAATACATAGATGAAACATGTACTTTAGCAAAGGTAGCTAAAGCCTAGTTATATAATACCTTTAAATACACCATACTATATATAGGGTATTGTAGCTAATATCAGGTAGATGCCAAGATTGGCATTCTGTGAGAAAAGCCAGCCTAATGTCTAATGTTGATGTTGAGTTTGGACTTTGAGTCTAGTAAACTTTAACAAATTTTCAATACAGGTTATCCAAAAAATAATATATATATATATATATATATATATTAAATTTTTATTAAATATTTGATATTTAATACAAGACTAAACTATTTAATTGGTATATTAAACTAATATCTGGCTTTTTTAATTTCAAGACACCCAAATATAGTTATCATACTAATATTGGCCACTATACCTTATATACAATAAAATGTATTTTAAGATATAATAAACCTTTTTTCTCTTTAAATTCTTCTTTTTTTTCAAAAGGCAGGGTAAAAAGTTTAAATAAAAAAACTATAAAAACAATTGAAAAAAGAAAAACAAAGAAAAGAAAAAAGAAACAAAAAAAATATATATAAAAAAATCTAAGACCCTAAAGACACTATTATAACTCATATATAGCTAGTAAAAATTATATAACAAATACAACATTTGTATATTTCTTCTGTAAAGCTTTACCTTAATATTAAATTTATTTTTCAATCTTCTTACCAACTCTAAATAGCTTTATTGCCCATCCTAATTCATATTTCAAGTAGAGTATCTGGCATAGCAGTCATTGGCATGCTATAGTACCATATTGACTGTGGCATGCTATAAGTATATCTAATACATAAATAGATATAAGGCATGCTATTTAAATAATTTTATAATACGTTATGATTAACTAACTAGTTTGAGTAGAGTTTAGGACTGGTTTTATTTTTTGTACATATGTACATATGATTAAACTAGTTTTAGCAAATATAGAAATAGACTAGTAAATTTGTATTACAGTATTATATATTAATTTAATACATAAATCGCATTTACTAAAGACAATTTGACAATTTATACTTTATTTAAAAAAGTATATAATTTTTTTTATTTTATAGAACAATATTTATATAGTACAAAACTATAAATACTTATTAAAAAGTATGGCGACTTAGTGTAGTGGTCTAGTCGTCACCTTCTCCAAGTAGCAGATCTAGAGTTTAAATCCCACTGGCAACGATATTTGAAAAATAGGTCTGTATTTGGTTGACAGCTATGCTTATCAGTTGAATCTAAAACTAATCTATAACTTCGGTCACACCATCTAGTAATAGAAGCTTTGGTGCAATAAATCCGAAAAACCAGCATAACCGAAAACCTATTTGGCAAGTCCTGGAGAACCAAACAACTAGGTCCACTAGCAGAGGACACACTAGCCGAACCACCAGGTTGTTACATCAGAGGAAAAAGGTATATGCTCCAAAAGTATGAACCAAGGGGAGGGCATCCTTCAGGCACCTAAAGCCTCAGCAAACCAACCTTTTTGGATTGCTGGCTGGAAGTAAGGAAGGGACCAATAAAGAATCTGGGTAAGGAGATAGTCCAATTGTGGATACCGGGGTTGTTGTAAACTAAATAAGGGCAAGGAGTACATAATAGGTGCCTAGTTAGAAAGGTTGATGCTTGAGAAACGTCTGTAAAAAGGCAGCGCTTCAAAAGGTAGCATAAGATACTAATATAAAATAGCAGGTCAATATATATTAATTAGAAAAAAGTTATAAGAATATGCAGATGAATACATGTATAGGACATGTATCGCTCTGTTAGGTTTACCTCGATAATAGATTAGCCATATATAGTTAGTTAGTCTTAAGATAGGTATTGATAAATCCAAATTGTAGTTAATAAGCCCTAAGGTAGGGTGCGAAATCCACATAGGGTAGATACCAAAATCTACTTACATATTGAGGAATACCCTGAGTTAGTTGAGCAATGGCAGGTAGTTGTAACCAGATAGTTTAAATAGGTACCCCCCTAGTTGGGGTGCAGGTACAGCAGATAGTGTAGAACCTTCGGGCGGACTACTTAAATTAGACACTTAAAAGGTGCATGTGTGACTTGATGTACTATTATTATAACTACATTATAAGACCATTATTGGTCCTCTAATAAAAAGTCACCAGGCCAAAAAAGTCACCTTAATACCAAAAAAAAAAAATAAATAAATAAATGCTTATTAAAATTATATAAATATATTTTAATACAGTATCTCTAGTTTTTGAAATTTAAGTATATATATAAGAAAGCTTTTTACAGGTTTGAACTTTTTGTTAAAACTAATAATATTTATATATTACTAGATAAGGGTAATAGCAGATATTATGTAATTTTCTGAGGGGGGGGAGTGGGGTCTCTAATTTTCTTACGCAGAAATATAAATTTATAATAGCCAATCAAATTTCTCTTACTTGAGGGGGAGGGGAGTAGAGAGTATAGTAAAAAAATATTACGTAATATCTGTCACTACTCTAAATAAAGGCCATTTAAAGTCTGAAGGACTTATCACAGATTAGTCCAACAATAAGTATTTTTGAAAAAATATTTGTTTTTATAAGATCAACTAATTAAATCCCTTAATTTGCAAACATACACACATTCAAGTCACTATAACTCTCCTATAATGTCCTTCGGACAATTATTAAAACTAGTGCTTCTATAGACTGAACCTACTTTACAGAAACTAGCTATTATTTTTCAATAGAGTTAAGATAATCTTAACGATATTAATACAATTATTAAAATTGTACCTTATAATAATTTTATAATAATTTTATAATAATTTTACTAT
>CAJVPY010001784.1:0-18169 GCA_910591965.1 Dentiscutata erythropus | reverse complement strand
TTCGATTAGTTTAATAAAATTATTATTATTAATCATTGTAAAAGAAAATGAGAAATCATCTAATTTTTCATCGATAATTTTAATAATATCACCACTACAAAAAATTTTTAAATGATATCCACTACTTTTAAGTTTATAAAATTTAAAAATATAATAACGCCCGTCGACAAAATAATGAAAACAAAAAAGCTCATTATAAACAACAATATTATTATATTCTCTTGTCTGTGTAGTATTTTTAGTTTGATTTTCTTGTTGTGAAGCTGGTTGTTGAGTTATAAATCTTGAACTAAAATGATTTTGCTGAATTGTTTTTGAGTATGGTTTTAATATATTTTTCGCTTCTTCATAAATTTCTTTGTGACATTTTCTGTAATGATCAATAATTCCTGTATGCTTGTTTTTTGGATCGCGAAACTTATAGTTACAGTTTTTTTGTAAACACGAAATGGAGTTATTTAATTCTATTTTAAAAAAAATATTCAATGACATTTTTATTCTGTTTATTATATTTTTTTGGATCCAATTTTTTTTTTTTGTTCCAAATTTTGGCTCCAATTTTTTTTTTTGGCTCCAAATTTTTTGATGAAGGATTTCCACATCTATTTATATTTTTTATGTGAATTTTTTGTGTAGATTTTGTTTTAAATTCATACCAACACCACGCTGTACAACCTTCAGTTGTACATAGCGGCTTAAAAATAAACAAGTATCGATGCGTAGCATCGAGACGTGTTTATTTTTCTTTTATACTATTATCTTAAGGTTTGGAACCTGGAACTAGAGGCCTGCAAATTTCTAATTTTAAGGCCCGGGCCCGGCCCGCAATTAGGGTTACAAATTTTTTGCCGGCCCGGGCCCGCCCGCGGTTAAAAATTTTTTGTCAAGCCCGGCCCGTTTTGGCCCGGCCCGCAAATTTTTAATATAAATTTTTTCAAAATTTCAGCCCGGCCCGGCCCGCGATTATAAAAATTTTTTTTAGGCCCGCCCAGGCCCGCACACCGGGCCGGGCTTTGGGACCCAATGCAGGCCTCTACCTTGCACCATATGTACAAAATTTTAATAAAATATTGTGAACTTGAATAACTTCATTTAATAAGTTATTTAATCTCGCTCATTAATTTAAATTAATAATAATTGGGATTTATATTTCCACACCCATTTTTTGATAATTTCACATCACCTGTAAATGAACTCTGATAGAGGATATTCAACATTACCTAAACAAATTTAATGAGCTTTTTTTTTTGATTAAATTTTGCTGCTTTATATAATTAAGTAAATAGAGTTTGGTTAAGCAGATTTCAAGTTATCTTTATTAAAAATTTTATAATATTTTAAATGCTGAAGCAAACCAAAGATTGTTTCCAAATTTTGATCGAAGATATCTCAACATTTACCTAACTAAATTCGTAATTTCGATTGTAGAAGGCAACAGAATTTAAATCAAATTTCATCGAATTTTGGTTAGGTAGATGTCAAGATATCATCGATAAAGCGTGTAAAATTTAAACGTCTATCAAATAGAAACTGCGTCAAAAATTGGGTTTAATATTTGATCGAAAATAACTCGATACCTATTTTATCCAAATTCTATAACTTTTTTTATTTTAATTTAGAAAGCAGTTGACTTCAACAAAAAAAGTTCACGAATTTGCAAGTTTTATTTGATGCATTTTAACTTTATAAAACATTAATCAAAGATATCTCGACACCTACTTAGTCAAATTCGATGCCCTTTTTAAAAATATAAAAACAGCAGAATTTAAGCAAAAAATTTATCAAATTTGTTTAGGTAAGTATTGAAATATTCTTAAAGTTTAAAAAACTATAAATATTACAGGAGTGTGAAAACCTTAAATAAAGTATTCAAAATAATACAAAATAAATAGCTTCAATAAATTCTTGAACTTTGTTTTTAAACTACAAGTGATAAAAACTGCAAATATCTGCTATAGTTAGATATCATTGTATATTAGCAACTGAAAAGATTTACATTGGTGAAAAAATACAATTACAAATATTCGATTAATAATTTATAGTTAATGTAACTTGTATTAAAAAAAGCATAGAAGAATTTTCATGAATAAAAATATATGATAGTTTTTTTATCGAAGTAGCTCACCTTAGGTCACGCAAAGTTAATTTTTCGTTTTGAATAACACGCCGACCGAATTTTTCAAAAAAAATTATTTCTTATGTACTAATTAATCAATTTTTGCTATTTAATATTTTCCCATAAATTTATCTGGCGCCACTCGATGTTATGGAGTCCGAAAAATAAAAAGTTTTCTAATTCATATTATGCAACCCGAAAAATTAACTATGCATTTAGTAATTTTTACAATAGATTAAAAAAAAATCTGACCCGCCGACTGAAATTTTGGAACACAAGTTACGCAAAACAATAAAATTAATTTTGTGTGGCCTTATTCTATATACAACGATAGTAGTTCATATAAAGCTTTACTTTATAAACGATAGATTCAAAGAAAGTTCGTCTCATAAGCAATTATCTACTGAAAACTAATTTCATATAAAACTTTATTTCATCATCTCATAATTCAAGTCATGTGTTTGAAATATCTTGTAAGATCTACATTTTATGCATCTATACTCATGTGATAAGGTTTCACAACATTTGTTATATATAGGTGACGAATATTCTACGTACGTACATACGTATATCATTATCGATATCAATTCTTATTCTTAAAATGGATAATTTACCAAATGAATGTTTTTTCGAAATTTTTAATAACTTTCAGGATAAAGAAAATTATAAAAATTTATTTTCAAGCCTTCTTGTAAACCGTCGATGGTGCAGAATTATTCTACCAATATTATGGAGCAGGCCAACAAAATATTCCCACGATAGAAAACTTATAAGAATATATCTTTTATCGTTAAACGCTAAAGAACAATCACTATTGATCCCTTTTAGAATTAATATTCGCAACTACCCAAAAAAACTATTATTTGAGTATTCAAGTTATACTACATTTGTTGGCAAATATTTGACCGATGGGGTTGTAAATTGGCTTGATTATGTAGGATTTTATGATGATATGTATGATTCAAATTTTTTAAACGATGATTATGAGGAAATTGAAGATTTGGCCGTAAAAGCTATTGAATGTTCTTTGGTTGCAATGTTTCTACGAACAAGTAAAAATCTTAAAGATTTATCACTTTGGAGAACTATTATTAATAAAGTAATATTTGAAAGTCTTTTTACAAATACCACTATAATCAATTTATCATTCAACGATATGCGTTTTAAATCCGAGGATATTGAAAACTTAATAGAAGTTATTAGCAAAACCCCGACAATAGCTTCATTAGATCTTTCAAATAATTGTCTTGGTTTTGAAAAAGGGAAATTATTAGCAGAGGCTATTCGTAAGAATACTGCTTTAACTTCTTTGCGTTTTCATGAATATCAATCTAATTTAAAGTGCCTAAATGCATTATTGGAATCTCTTTGTAAAAATTCAACTTTGGTTTCTCTAGACATTGGTGACAATTATATTGGGTTTGAAAGAATGAAACTATTAGCAAAAGTTCTTTACACTAACACTACTTTAACATCCTTAAATCTTTATGGTAATCGACTTGGTTTTGAGGAAGGAAATTTATTAGCAGAAGCACTTTGCGTTAATACTACTCTGGTTACTTTAAAGATTTGTAACAATTGGCTTGGTTCTAAAGGCGTGAAAGCATTAGCGGAAGCTCTTCATAAAAATACCACTTTAACTAATTTAGATATTAGCATTAATAAAATTGAAGATGGTGGAAAAGCAATAGCAGAGGCACTTTGCGTAAACACTGCATTAACTTTCTTAGATCTTTCTAATGCTCGGCTTTTTTTTGAGGAAGCGAAAGCGCTAGCAGAAGCTCTTTGCATTAACACTACTTTAACATCCTTAAATATTCGCGATAATGATATTGATTTTAAAGGAGGAAAAGCAATGGCACAGGCTCTTTATGAAAACAAAACCTTAACTTACTTAGATTTTAGCCGTAATAAGATTGGATTTGAAGGAGGGAAAGCAATAGCAGAAGCTCTTTGCATCAATAATACTCTGACTTCTTTAGATATTAGCTATAATAATATTGGATTAGAAGGAGGAAGAATCTTGGCAGAGGCTCTTCGTGAAAATACTACATTAACCTCCTTGGGGTTTAATAATAATTATTTCGATTACGAAAATTTAAGCAATTTAAAAAAATTTTCTTATAAAGAAATATCATTTCAAGGAAAATATGGTGTTATTGAAAATATTAATTGATAAAGGCTTCACGGTAGATATCATTTATTCTTGTTTCAAACTTATTATTCTTTGTTAATATGTAAAGTTGTTTGCTTTTGTTTAAAACAATTTGCTAAATTGGCGGAAGATTTACATTTGTTGACAAAATTGGTATTATGTTGAACTTTCTAATACTAATTATGAATTTAAAATTTGGGTGGGAATAATTTGCTTCATAAGGCTATGATTATTTGAATAAGTTCAATTATATATAACTACATTGTCTTGCGATAATAAAAAATTTTTTGAGCAGAAAAGAATGGTTGTTTCCCTCCATATTATCGATAAAATTAATATTATTTATAAATAACTTATCTTGAGGATCGAAAATCTTATAATTTATTTACAAAAACTTTGGAATATTAGGCAAATTGGTGGAACTTTCTTAGTAATATAATCTACTATACCGTATTGTATCTTTGCTTCAACTACTTACTGCGGGATATAACTGATGCTTAATGTGTTTGCAAATTAGTTTATAAAAACTTTCAACTAGACAATCGCGTTTCAAATTATTTCAGACTTACAAACTTACTAGCATAAACGATTTTGAAGGTATGAGTAGTCAATATTTAAATTTTGAGTTACGTGGATTCTTTAGTATCTTTGAACTTTCATCATAATGTTCGATCGATAAATTAATGATCTGAAAAATTGAAATTAAGAATTAATATCTCCACACCCCTAGATTATTTAATAATTTCTAATTTTTTATAAACTTTGATCGAAAATATCTAGACATTTACCTGACCAACCATTTTTTTTCCTTTAATTATAGAAATCACCAGAATTCGAATAGAAAAAAAGCTGATCAAATTTGTCAGATTGGTGTCGAGGTGTCTTTGATCAAATTTAAAAACAATTTTAAATACAGCTTTTATTTCAAATTTTTACAAAGCATTGATCGTTGACATCCACCTGATCAAATTTGATAAACTTTTTTAATTGTAGAAATTTGTGATTAAGGCAGAACATACAGGCTAATATTTACATAATATATACCTGATTGTCATTTTATTATCTTGATTAATTGGAATTCTCAACCGTTACCTTCAGACTTAAGCTCTTGTCAATTGACAAAATTCTTAATAAATAAATTCAATTAATAAAATATTAAATTTATTGTAGCTTATTTTCTACAATCTTCTTTATAATGAGCTCTAAATATGCCAAAACTTAAATACTTACAAAATTCCTATATGTCGTTATACGAGTAAGTCTATTACAATGCAATTTATTAATTCTGTTAAATTTTTTGTTAATAATTTTATGCTTGATGAGGATTTTCTTTTTTTAGTACTGAATCAACCATACAAAAACAAGCTCTTATTATAGTTAATTTTTGGTCTTATACTGTATTACATGATATGAGACAAAAAAATCACTTAACCAAAATTATGCATTATTCGTTGAGAGTAGTGCAATCATCAATAACATCTACGTACATCGGTATAATTTAGGATGCTGTTTACAGATCAGTAAATAGAGATAATCATCCATCAACCAATTTTTTTACATATTTTTTGATTTTTATAAATCAAGAATGTCGAACGAAGAAGATTTGACAAAAATAATCAATGTTTCAATAAACTAAATCTCATTAATTATAAAAAATTAGCAGATATAAACGATCCAGACGGAATTTACAGGCCTGGATATTGTTATGAATATCGAGTAAGATGAAAACAAGGCATTCATTTATTATCAAAAATCAGTAGACATGAATAATTCTAACGGAATATATCAAGTTGGCTTTGTTATTATTTAGGAATTGGAGTTGAAACAAATAAGAATAAAGCATTTAAATATTATCTGAAAGCTGCCGAGTCAGGTAATTCTATGGGAATTTGGAAAACTGCCATTTGTTACCTTTATGGAGTTGGCATTGAGGAGGATAAAGATAAATTTTTGGAATGGTTTGAAAAGTATATTAATTTTATTAATATAGTGTATGTTTATAGTTTATCTAAAAATCATTTGCACAGTTTTAATTATCAGAGAGTAAGCATAAAGTTCATTCATTAATCTATATCAGCAATTTAACGAATAAAAATGTTCATAAAACAAGGACATAAATACCTATATACCATTAATAATTTTCAAAAGAAACAGCAAAACAACACAGGTCAAATGAATTCTTACCGGTTAACTATTGGGTTCCCGATAGGTCTCCTATATTTGTATTATAGAGATATGCAAGAATACCGGTATGCTTTACCTAAAAGTATCCGATTCGCCTCTGATTATAAACAGATCTTTGGCGCAGATAGGGCACTATTTGGAAATATATGATACAAATCATATTAATATTGGTTACCTGATATTTATCTGACTTGTATTTTATTATTTACAATATAACTATAAAAATAGGGCACCATTTGGAAATATATACAGAACAGATCGTATTAATATCAGTTACCCGATTGGTATCTTATTTTTTACTATATAGCTAGAAAACCGGATATATATCGGGTTTTTATAATAAGCTTTTCGATACCTATTATAGTCATATCAGTTATCCCGATTTGTATTCAAATAGTCCGATAGGTATTTTATTTTTCTCAATATTACATAAAAACTGGATACATATCAGATATTTATAGTGGCTTATACATAAAATATAAAACTATTAAATAATTTATATAATACAGTCATCTTTTTTTTTATTAAACAATTTAAAACAATTTAATCATTATACAAAAAAAAAAAAATGATTTATCACAACTAAAATACAATGAAATTTCTGTAAAGATCCTAATGAAAATTCTAGTAAACACTAATAACTCAACATCGACTCTAATGGCAAAGATCACACTGAACCAAAGGCCCATTTTAAAGATCTGCATCATAAATGTCAAAAGCAACGAAGAAACAGAAGAAAAAATTTAGTATATTGGTATAAAAAAGAATGCTCTATTAAAAAAAAATCAAGACCGGTGAAAAAACTCCAAGAAGCAAAGTTGAAAGTCTATTTTAAAGATCTACACTATAACTATTGAAAGCAGCAAGGAAGGAATCTAGAAACCTAAAAAGAAACAGAAGAATTAAGTATACTAGTAAAAAAAAAAAAAAAATATATTCAAAAAAAAACTCTAAGACAATCAGGAAGCAAAGTTGAAAGTCCATTTTAAAGATCTGTGCCATAAACATTGAAAGCAACAGGGATATAACCTAGAAGCCTAAAAAGAAATGAAAGAAGTGAAACAAAATTAGTATACTAAAAAAAAAAAAAGAATGAATATTTAAAAAAAATTTCTTAAAAATGCCAAAAGAAAGATAAGTCATCGAAGGTCTATTCTAAAGTTCAACTACAAATGTTGAAAGCAACAAGAAAGAAACCTAGAAACCTAAAAAGAAATAGAAGAAACAGAATAAAGAAGTTAGTATACTAAAAAAAAAAAAGAATATTTATATAAAAGGAAAAAAATACCAAGAATACTAAAAAAACTCCAAAAGCGAAGTCGAAGGTCTATTCTAAAGTTCACACACAAACGTCAAAAGCAACAAAAAAGAAACCTAGAAACCTAAAAAGAAATAGAAGAAATAAAATAAAGAAGTTAGTATACTAAAAAAAAAAAATAATATTTATATAAAAGGAAAAAAACACCAAGAATACCGAAAAAACTCCAAAAGCAAAGTCAAAGATCTATTCTAAAGTTCACACCACAAAACGTCAAAAGCAACGAGAAAGAAACCTAGAAACCTAAAAAGAAATAGAAGAAATGGAATAAAGAAGTTAGTATACTAAAAAAAAATATATTCATATAAAAGGAAAAAAATGCCAAGAATGCTAAAAAAACTCCAAATGCGAAGTCAAAGGTCTATTCTAAAGTTCACAGAAAGCAACAAGAAAGAAACCTAGAAACCTAAAAAGAAATAGAAGAAACAGAATAAAAAAGTTAGAATACTAAAAAAAAAGAATATTCATATAAAAAGAAAAAACACCAAGAATGCTGAAAAAACTCAAAAAGTGAAGTTTTAAATATTCACATAATAAACATCAAAAGCAATAAGGAAGTAACCTAGAAACCTAAAAAAAAAAAAAAAAGAAAAAAGAAGTTAGCATACTAAAAAAAAAGATATTTGTAGAAAAAACACCAAGAACATGAGAAGCGAAGTCAAAAGTCCATTATAAAGATTACACTAAAATGCCGAAAGGGAAAAACTTAAAAAGAAAAAAGAAGTTGGCATACTAAACATGCTAAAAAACAAAAAACAAAAAATAATACGCAAAATGACGAAAGGAATTTCTAGAAGTGAAGTTCAAAGAATATTTGAAAAACATTATGAGAGAGTAACAGGTAATAAATATGTATATATGATAAAAAAAAATTCTTTATATAAAGATAATCGCTGATCTTAAAAATTGTTAATAAGATCAGATGCTTAATATATATTACGTACTACAACATATATATGTACTTGTTGCACTTATTCTTATTTTAGACGAAAAAAAATTGTTAATAATTATTTTTTGACAAAAATTTGTTATTAAGAAATTATGTAAAATTTCAATTCCTATTCTTTGGCAAGTTACATTTTCATTTAAACAAAGGTATTTATTTATTCACTTCTAATTATTTTTTGTTTTTTAAAAAATTTCAATTCCTATTCTTTTACAAGATCTATTTTTGTTCAAACAAAGCCTTTATTTATTTCTAATTATTTTTTAACGAAAATTAGGGTTAAAAATTGTATAAAACTTCAATCCTATTCTTTGGCAAGACCTATTTTCATTCAAACAAAGACATTATTCATTTCTAATTATTTTTCGTTTCTTGTTGAAAAAGAAAAATTCGGGTTTAAAAATTAAACTAAATTTCGATTCTATTTTTTGGCAAGTTACATTTTCATTCAAACAAAGGTATTTATTCACTTCTAATTATTTTTTGTTTTTTAAAAATTTGTGTAAAATTTCAATTCCTATTCTTTTACAAGATCCATTTTTGTTCAAATGAAGTCTTTATTTATTTCTAATTATTTTTTAATGAAAATTAGGGTTTAAAAATTGTATAAAACTTCAATCCTATTCTTTGGCAAGATCCATTTTCATTCAAACGAAGGCATTATTCATTTCTAATTATTTTCGTTTCTTGTCGAAGAAAATTCGGGGTTAAAAATTAAACTAAATTTTGATTCTATTCTTTGGCAAGTTATATTTTCATTCAAACAAAGGTATTTATTTACTTCTAATTATTTTTTGTTTTTTAAAAATTTGTATAAAATTTCAATTTCTATTCTTTTACAAAATTCATTTTTGTTCAAACGAAGCCTTTATTTTTTTCTAATTATTTTTTAATGATAATTAGGGTTTAAAAATTGTATAAAACTTCAATCCTATTCTTTGGCAAGATCCATTTATATTCAAACGAAGGCATTATTTATTTCTAATTATTTTTATTTCTTGTCGAAGAAAAATTCAGGGTTAAAAATTAAACTAAATTTTGATCCTATTCTTTGGCAAGTTACATTTTTATTCAAACAAAGGTATTTATTTACTTCTAATTATTTTTGTTTTTTAAAAATTTGTATAAAATTTCAATTCCTATTCTTTTACAAGCCTTTATAAAAATTGATTGTTGCTATATTCTAACCGAATTAAGTGATTGATCGCATATTTGTTTAGGGTGGCATACAATAGTAGTATTATATTTAGTAGATTTGGGATATTTGGGATATTTGGGATATTTAACACATACGGCATATTTAGCATAATTAGCACATTTGGTATATTTAGCATATATACAAGTAGTATATAAATACGGCATTTATGCTTATGTAGAAGATGGATATTATATTTCACATAATAAAGTAAATACTTACCCAGCCAGATCCACGCCTCTTTTGGGGGTGGTATTTTATTAGTTATTACATTTGGTGGTTGGACTATGAGATACGAAGCCCCAAAGACTGTGTGTATTTGATATTGAAGTCAAAATTCTGTGATTGAAGTTAAAGACAGAACCTTGTGTGATTAAATATCAAATTTAAATCCTGTACATCGTAACATCAAAGTCTAAATTCTGTGCATCATGGTGTCAAAGTTAAAACGCTGTGTGATTGAAATATCAAGTGATTGAATGCTAAAGTATAAATTCTGTGTGTTCTAATATTGAAGCTGAAACCTGGTATGATTGAATGTGGAAGTCTAAATCTTGTATGATTAGACATCAAAGCTGAAAATCTGTGAACAAATGAAAAGATTGTGATTAGATATCGAAGCTGAAATCTGTGTGAACAAATGAAAGAACTCCAGTAAAAGCTCCCTGGGAAATTAATTTGAATAAATGACAACTCCGATAAATTAAGAATCAGATTAATAAAATAAACTCCCATATTGCATATTAGGGTGCAATAAAAAATTAAATTTATTAGTAATCGATTAATATATATAAAAAAAAAAAAAAAACTATTTTTACTTAGCGACAAAACTAAGAGGACAACAACTTCTAAGAAGTATAAAGAACCAGAACCAAATAACAAATGAACACCAAGAACAGAAAAAGAACTTAATCAGCGATAGACAAAAAAAAAAAAACACTTCTGGAACCAGTAAACGAAAAATGGAAGACCAGAAAAGTGTAGTGTTACTGATGAAAATAATTGTAGAGATAATGGATAAATTAGTGAAGGATGTCAAATCATTACAAGTAGAACAACAACATCTCAAGCACTGAATATGTTACAAACATCGAAGATCAGAGCTTAAAGCTTGGAAAAAAGAATTGAATAACGATGTATACGAAGTAGCATATATGGAATTAGGGTAAAACTTGAATAAACATCATCCTTATGGGCCACGACTGTGCTATGTATGTCGAAAACTGGGACATTTGGCTCAAGATTGTCTGGCTCGAATATTTAAAGATAGAAGTTTAATAAACAAACATATAGAAAATCTGGAGATAAATGATGAACACTTCCCTAACTAACTATCAAGATCATGCATAAGTACTGTTTTTAATTGAAGTGATTCTTGCTGCAATTTTGCCAAAGATTATATCACAAATGTGGATAATAAATTTTAACCAATCAAGCTTTTTTCATAGTGATAATGATTGTTAAGCTAATTTTTACCAATTAAAATTAAGTGCAAACCTATTGATTTATGTGCTTAAGAGAACCTTAAATCAATATAGTTTAAAATCCAAACAAGAAATTGATCAATTTATTGATTGATAATGTTTAATTGATTAAATAAAAAAAGTTCTGAAGATACTTTATTGAAATGTCATATAAAACCCGATATTATATGATGAAGTATTTTGTAGACCAATTTCAACCAATTAAAGATTTTTAGAGCTGTTAACACTTGTATGGCTTTTTTAAATTTTATATTGCTTTAAAATGATTATTACTATAGCTACGAAATAAAAATTAATGCAATGCTGTATCGGTATTATCTATCACACTTTGAGCTATGGATCAAGTTTTGATACAAGTTTTGGCTTCAATAACTATTACTTAATCTGGATTCATGACTTTAAGTAGTAGCTGATGTGAACTATAGTTAAAAGCTGCAACTCCAAGTTATAGCTTAAGCTGCAGCTAATTTGCTTTGGTTAGCTTGGCTCCATTATGCAGAAAAAACTAGCTTCAGATAAGTTGCTAATCTCTGAAAGTAACCCTAATTCTAACTCTAACTCTAATATAATACTTATTTAATTTATACAAAAGAAAGAGCACCAAATGCATATATGCACCATTTAACATTTTCCTTTTTATAATAATAAATAATTGTTATTCATTTTAATTAAGACCAAAACTTGTTAAAGCAATAAAATATACAGGTTGAACATTCATTATGGTTAACCGAATTTCATACTATATATATATATGCATATAAATATAATGCTATGTGATGTGAATAAGTGCAAAATACAAGTTTAATTGTATTTAATGCATTGTCCAATCAATTATGAAATTTTGCGGACATATATCACTAAAAATGCCCATAAACCATACACTTGAGATATTATATACCATAGCAGTAACTAAAGCCCATGATTTTTAAAACAGATGCTTTTCTGCAGGGAGTGTATATTTCAGATTTGGATTAATATAATAATAATAAAAGAGATCCAATACTTAAATAGAGAAAGAGAAAGAAATTATTTTTTATTTGAGAACATAAAAAAACTTTTGAGAACATTAAATTAAATAAATATGTTCTTATGAGAACATAAATTTCAAAACAGATTTCTAACACAGCCTGTGATCTGTATTTAAAGGTCTGCTTTGGCTATGTTTATGATAGATAATAGATTTTAATATACAAAAAAATTCTGTGCCAGGTTTTGTCAATTATTAACCATGTGAGTACACAAACATATTTGTGTAACTATTCTATGCATGTTCAATTATCAATTAATATAACAATATATACATATATATTATACAGTATAAGAGACTGGTAATTGTACCAAACTTTAAGCAAAGGTATTTCAACAACAACCTTGCCAATTTCAATGAATTCTTTTTTATTTGAATTCTACAGGTTTATAGAATTCAAATAAAAAAATATATCAAATTTGGTTATGTGTTTGTCGAGATAACTTCACTCAAAGTCAAAGAAAATAAAAACATCTATCAAAATAGAAGCTGCGTCAAATTATTTTTAAAACTTTGAGCAAAGATATCTCGACAACCACCTGATCAAACTCAATGAATTTTTTTATTTGAATTCTATAGATTTGTAGAATTCAAATAAAGAAAATTTTATCGAATTTGGCCATGTGGCATCAAGATATCTTCGCTCAAAGTCAAAGAATAATCAAAACATCTATCAAACTAGAAGCTGCACCGAATTATTTTCAAAACTTTGAGCGAAAATATCTCGACGATCACCTTATCAAACTCGATGAATTTTTTTTATTTGAATTCTATAGATTTGTAGAATTCAAATAAAGGAAATTTTATCGAATTTGGCCATGTGGTCATCGAGATATCTTCGCTCAAAGCCGAAGAAAAACCAAACCATCTATCAACTAGAAGCTGCACCGAATTATTTTCAAAACTTTGAGCGAAGATATCTCAATGACCACCTGATCAAACTCAATGAATTTTTTTTATTTGAATTCTATAAATTTGTAGAATTCAAATAAAGAAAAATTTATTGAATTTGGCCATGTGGGCATCGAGATATCTTCGCTCAAAGTCAATAAAAAATCAAACTGTCTATCAAACTAGAAGCTGCACTGAATTATTTTCAAAACTTTGAGTAAAGATATCTCGATGACCACCTGATCAAACTCGATTAATTTTTTTTATTTGAATTCTATAGATTTGTAAAATTCAAATAAAGAAAAATTTATTGAATTTGGCCATGTGGTCATCAAGATATCTTCGTTCAAAATCGAAAAAAAATCAAACCGTCTATCAAACTAGAAGCTGCGCCAAATTATTTTCAAAACTTTGAGTGAAAATATCTCGACGACCACTTAATCAAACTCGATGAATTTTTTTTATTTGAATTCCATAGATTTGTAGAATTCAAATAAAGAAAAATTTATCAAATTTGGCCATGTGGTCATCGAGATATCTTTGTTCAAGTTGATGAAAAATCAAAACATCTATCAAACTAGAAGCTGTGTCAAATTATTTTCAAAACTATGAGTGAAGATATCTCGACAACCACCAATCAAATTCAATAGAGATTTTTATTTAAAATCTAACAAATCTATAAAATCAAATAAAAAAATTTCATTGAGTTTGATCAGGTGGTCGTCGAGATATCTTCGTTCAAAGTTTTGAAAATAATTCAGCACAGCTTCTAGTTTAATAAACATTTTGATTTTTCATTGACTTTGAGAAAAGATATCTCGATGCCCACATGGTCAAATTTGATAAAATTTTCTTTATTTGAATTCTACAAATCTATTGAATTAAATAAAAAAATTCATTGAGTTTATTCAGGTGGTCATCGAGATATCTTCTCTCAAAGTTTTGAAAATAATTCGGCACAGCTTCTAGTTTGATAAATATTTTGATTTTTCATTAACTTTGAGCAAAGATATCTCGATGCCCACATGGTCAAATTTGATAAAATTTTCTTTATTTGAATTCTACAAATCTATAGAATTCAAATAAAAAAAAACATCGAGCTTGATCAGGTGGTCATCGAGATATCTTCGCTCAAAGTTTTAAAAATAATTCAACACAGCTTTTATTTTGATATTGTTTTGATTTTTTTTTCGTTGACTTTGATTGAAGTTATCTCGATGAACACATGGCCAAATTCGATAAATTTTTCTTTATTTGAATTCTACAAATCTATAGAATTCAAATAAAAAAAATTTTATCAAGTTTGATCAGGTGGTCGTCAAGATATATTCGCTCAAAGTTTTAAAAATAATTTGACACAGCTTTTATTTTGATAGATGTTTTGATTTTTTTTTCTTTGACTTTGAGTGAATTTATCTCGACGAACATATGGCCAAATTCGATAAATTTTTCTTTATTTGAATTCTGCAAATCTATAGAATTCAAATAAAAAAAAATTCATCGAGTTTGATCAGGTGGTTGTCAAGATATCTTCGCTCAAAGTTTTGAAAATAATTCAGCACAGCTTCTAGTTTGATAAACGTTTTGATTTTTAATTGACTTTGAGCAAAGATATCTTGATGCCCACATGGCCAAATTTGATAAATTTTCTTTATTTGAATTCTACAAATCTATTGAATTCAAATAAAAAAAATTTCATCGAGTTTATTCAGGTGGTTATCAAGATATCTTCTCTCAAAGTTTTGAAAATAATTCGGCACAGCTTTTAGTTTGATAGACATTTTGATTTTTCTTTGACTTTGAGTGAAGATATCTCGATAACTACAATGCCAAATTCGATAAATTTTTCTTTATTTGAATTTTACAAATCTATAGAATTCAAATAAAAAAATCTATCAAGATTAATCAGGTGGTCATCGAGATAACTTTGCTCAAAGATTTAAAAATAATTCAGCGCAGCTTTTATTTTGATAGACGTTTTGAATTTTCTTTAACTTTGAGTGAAGTTATCTCGACGAACACATGACCAAATTCGATATATTTTTTTTTTATTTGAATTCTATGAACCTGCAGAATTCAAATAAAAAAGAATTCATTGAAATTGGCTAGGTTGATGTTGAGATATCTTTGCTTGAAGTTTAGTACAGTTATCAGTCTCTTATACTATATAATACATTGATAATCGAACATTCATAGAATAGTTACACAAATACGTTTGTGTACCACATGGTTAATGATAGTGATTTAAGCCAGCTATGGCAGCCGTGGCTGAGCCAGCCAATGTAATATGATCGGCTAGCTAATGTGGCTAAAGATGATATGATTTAGTATATAGTAGGATTCCAGTAAATTCCAAAAAGGAAAATAAATGAATATAAAATACAAGCTAAATTTATCGGAAGGTATTTAGCCAGCCAATTAGCTGATATTTTAGTCGGCTGGCTTAGTCAGCCGACTAAAACCTTACAGCTTAAATCATTAGTTAATGATCAACAAAACCTGGCACAGAATTTTTTCATGCGATTTTAATACCTATTAAAGATAATCATGGTAATTTTTGTTTTTTATAAACTTTAGTTGACTAAGTTAGCTAAGTCAGCTTTTATAAATTTGGCTTAGTCAGGCGATAGTTTAAATTTGACTAATAACACTAATTGGCCAATACTGTATATATAAGAATAATAATCTAGCTTTTGAATTTATAAAATTAGTGAAATTTTTTTTAGTAATAAAATATGGAATCATAAAAATACAATTTTTTAGATCACACATCTTTCGTTTAAATGTTAAAAGACAATAAAGAATTCAAACTTTTCATGTAACTCAAAATTTAAATTTTGAACTATGCATGTTTTCAAATCGCTTATACTAGTCTGACTGTAGAGTTTTACTTAATTAAGCAAATCTAAAACAATTTAGGAGCACGATTGTTAATTAAAAATTTTTATAAACTAAATTGCTATCACCTGTTATATCTGGCAGTAGGCAGTTAAAGCAAAGATACAATACAGGATAGCATATTACATTACAAGAAAGCTTTAAAAAAACTTCACCAATCCCCTAATGTTACAAAGTTTATTGTATAACAAATAAGATTTTTTATCTTCAAAATAAGTAATTTATAAATAATATTAATAAAAAGAAAATGATTAAATTTTATTAATAATATGTCAACTTTTTTGAGAAAGACAAACAACTATTCTTTTCTGCTCAAAAATTTTTTTATTATCGCAAGACTATATAATTATACATAATTGAACTTATCAAATAATCATAGATTTATTAAGCAAATTATTCCTAACTCAAATTTTAATTTCCTAGAAATTACAATTTATAGTTATAACAATTTGGTCACAAATGTATACGTCAATAAATCTTTTGCTGATTAATTAAATTGGTTTAAACACAAGCAAACAACTTTAAATATAAACAAAGAATAAATAACATCTACCATGTAGTCCTTATCAATCAATACTGTTGTTTATTGTTAATAAACTTCAACAACACACACCGCATTTTCTTTGAAATGAAATTCTTTTATAAAAAAATTTTTTTAAATTGTCGTAATCAAAATTATTTTCATTAAACCCTAAGGAGGTTAATGTAATATTTTTATGGAGAACCTCTGCCAAGATTTTTCCTTCTTCTAATCCAATATTATTATAGCTAATATTTAAAGAAGTCAGAGTAGTGTTGATATAGAGAGCCTCTGCTAGTGCTTTCCTTCCTTCAAATCCAATCTCATTATAGCTAAAATCTAAGTAAGTTAAGGATTTGTTCTTACAAAGAGCCAGTGCCATTACACTTCCTCCTTTAAAATCAATGTCGCAGCTGATGCTGAAAACGGCTAATGCTAAAATTTGGGGTCTCTATTTAAATCTATAATACCTACTAAAATCCATATATACTTTTTTATTAATAAAACTATTCTACTAACCCTAACCTAACTATGAAAAAAAAGTGTAAAAAAAAGTCCCAAAAATTTTTTATAATTTTATAATAAAATATGAAAAAATTTTAGCAGCAGCCATTTTCAGCATCAGCTGCGACAATCAATATAATTATTACTAATATCTAAAGATGTTAGAGTAGTGTTTATGTAAAGAGCTTCACATAGCATTTTCACTATCTCAAAAGAAAGTTCATTATCAGAATGATCTAAGAAAGTTAATACAGTGTTTATGCAAAGAGCCTCTGCTATTGCTTTTCCACCATCTTCAATTTTATTATTGCTAATACCTAAATTAGTTAAAGTGGTGTTTTTACAAAGAGCTTCCACTAATGCTTTCACTCCTTTAGAACCTAGTAGATTGCAACAAATCTCTAAAGTAATCAGAGTAGTATTAACGCAAAGTGCTTCTGCTAATAATTTTCCTTCCTCAAAACCAAGTTGATTATTATAAAGACCTAAGAAAGTTAAAGTAGTGTTTGTACAAAGAGCTTTTGATAATACTTTCACACCTTCAAATCCAATATCATTATTGCCGATATCTAGAGAAGTCAGAGTTGAATTTTTATAAAGACCTTCTAATAATGCTTTTAAACACTTTAAATTAGAACGAATTTTATGAAAATACAAAGAAGTTAGAGTAGTATTCTTATGAATAGCTTCTACTAGAGCTTTCACTTCCTCAAAACCAAGACGATTATTTAAAAGATCTAATGAAGTCATCATAGAGTTTTTGCCAATAACTTCTATTAGGTCAACTATTTCCTCTGAATTAAAATAAACCTGTTCGAATGATAAATAGACTACATCAGCAAATTATATAAACATAATCTTACGTAAGATATTACGGCCCGTAATATTGCGCAAGAATTACGGTCTGGACATAATATTGCGCAATTTATTA
>CAJVPY010001783.1:0-18172 GCA_910591965.1 Dentiscutata erythropus | reverse complement strand
TGCAATTATTTCGTCATTAATTGAGTTTCAATTATTTTTGTGATAATTTAATTGCAATTAATTTTTCGGTAGGCCTGGTAAAGATAATCCAGAGCTTCAAAGACATGCTTGAAAAAGAGAACTTATTCAAGACTCAGATTTTAACCTAATATTTGGGGTCTTTGCCTTGAAAATGACCTTACGGTACATGATACCGTAGGGTCATTTTCAAGGCAAAGACTCCATTTCTCTTCAAATATGCATTTAACGCGTGAAAATTTATTCATATTTTATATCGAAGTATAATTTTAAGCGGAGAAAGCGATAACATATATTACATACACATATATATATAATGATAATAATGTTATATATATAGATGCTTTTTATAATTTCAATTGTACAAGTAAAAAATGTCATATGTATTATGTGAAGTTCATGCAAAAACAATAATTGTATTTTTTTGCCAAATTAAATTTGATGACAGAGACTAATGGACTTTGCATAATTATTGGTATATTTATTTATTGCAACGAAAATTGAGAATTATATAATGCGATAATATAATACTATTTATAGACAAGTTAAATCTCAGAATTCACATCCTTTTTTTAAAAATTCAAGTTATAGGATTGACATTTTGACTACTTGATAGCCGTCATAAATTCTAAATTAATACCTATTCAATTGCTCAAATAAACCCGTATTGGTCTTATATGAAATAATCATTGTCTATTTAGATAATGTGCTAAAGCCTTGTAATATTTTAAATTGAATTTAATTTTATGTCAAATTGTATATGAAGTTTTTTTTAGCATGCTTTCATTTTAGAAATAATGAATTCTGTAATTCTTAATATATTAATTACAGGGTCAATTTTTTTATTTAATTTTTTTTATTTACGCTAGCCATTATGCTTACTGTAGTTCGAACTCCTATTCGTTATTTTTTAATAAATGAGAATCTACATAACGTACGTGCGCTAAGAATAATGTATTGATCTGCATATGAATGATTGTATTATAATTTGCTATAAGAAAGTGAAAAACTATCACAACTAAATTCAATAATAATTAACGAAATGCCACAAATATGGCATCCTTACTTAGTTTTCCTTGAATTTCACGTTTTAAAAGGACATCATCCAATATTGCATCAGGAAGGCGAGCACTGCATTAAAATAATGAACATTGATATATTAGCAAAAGATTTATTATTCCTAAAGCAAAGCACTGCAATGGTAAACACTTAATATCAACGTCACGCTCAACCTGGATCGGTAACGGAAACGATAGAACATTTGTCAGTTATACTGTTATTCTTAGCGAAATCACTGTTGATTTGTGAATCTGAAGCGAATGATTGTTTCCCCAGTCCTATTTACAACATAAAAGTTTGTTGCAATTCTTTGAGCTTATAATAACATAAATGTGAGTAATGAAAAAAATCGACCAACTACTGTACCAAAAATCGGGATATCACCGATATCTTTCACACTTTTTTGATCATCAGAAGTACTACTATAATTTATATCCGCTGCGGATTTATGGTTTGACGACATAGGAAAGACTAAGCAATTTTGGCTTGGAGAAATTTCTTCTTGCTTTGGTTTTTCATTTTCTTTGATACAGTAATATATATTCAAATTTATACGATAAATTAAATAGTTTTCAAGTTTGAAACGTGAAAAACCAACCTAAGACTTTAGCACAGGCATCTATACTGCTTTGCATGTTTTTCGCACCATCTTTAGTGGGAACAATATTAATCTGATTAATATTCATAGAAATCTATGAAACTCGTGAAAGAAACAGAAGTGTAGCAATCCAAAAATCTCCTTTATCACACAAATTGCAAAAAAAAAAAAAAAAGATGATTTAGGAACAAATCATTTCGAAATTGAATTTTTATATATTTATACAAAAATGAAAAGTCATCGGACTAATAACATGAAATCATAGAATAATGCGAATTTTCCAAATGAAGATTACAGTGTTAAATATAAATTTGCATCATAACGTCGCCTGTATGACGATATTTGCAGAGCTAATGTGAGTATCATTCAAATTAAAGCATTAGCATAAGACTGATTTGAAAATAACTTTAATAACAAATCGAGCCAGGTTTAGTAAAACCGGTTTACATTACTAAATATGTATTACCGATATTTAAAAAATAATAACCAGGAATGGGAGATTTAAAAGTAAACTTTGAAATTGAGTTGTGTCAGACCTAAAAGTGTAATAAGTTATGATTATAACTCTTTATGGCACTATGTTCGTATCTTTAGTCAGATCAAATTTGACTCAGATTCATTAGATTACGTGTAATTGTTGTTACACATTAAATTAAAGTTGTTAATTGCAAATTTTATTAACATACATACATAATATTAAAAACCACGGGTATAACTAAGGAAATAGTACTCTGTAATATTATTATCTACAGACACTGTATTCTTTACTAGATTTTATATTCATTAACCCTAATACTCTAATAATTTTACATTCGAAGTATATCTTAATTCATTAAAAACTAATGATCGCAGCTTTGAACTAGAAAAGCATTAGCAGATGCAATTGCAAGAACACTATGCCAACTTTTTTGGAATAATTTTAAGGTGAGAAACCATTTTGCAAAAATAGCACGTCGACTAGATACACTTAAATCTACTGCTCAGGCTGTGCAGCATGATGCCGTCATCCATACTGTAATGTTTCAAAAACAGGTGTAGCTTGAACATTACACTTTTTTCTGTTTTAATAAAAAAAAATTACCTTTACAAGGTTGCCACATTCTTTATGATATTGATGCTGGTATAAATTCGAGTCTAGTTCGAGTTTGAAATTAATTAAATTTTACAGTCCGAGTTTGATTAGGGTTGGATAGGTCCGGTTGCAATTATGGAACACGTATCTCAACAGGCTATATTATTGGATGATTTTGATCAGCCGAGATTCTGATCAGAACCGGTCCAGACCAGTTCAAGGAATAAGCTTTCAATCTCGGTTCAAAGTAGAGTTGTTGGTGAAACTAATTAATTTCACCAGGAAACTGGTGCACCAACGGTGCATCATTGAAGATTAGTTTCATCTATAACTCTAGTCTCACCATTGTAGATTAGTTTCACCAGCAACTCTAGTTCAAATACCGGTCCGAATCGGTCTTTGCAAGGACCCTAATCGATATCGATTTATAAAAAACAAGTTTGCCTATAATTTTTCTAGATATATAATTATATATATATAGTAATATCTAGCCAATCTTTATTATTAGAATCATAAAAATATAATTTACAACTTAGAAGTATAAATAGCATACTTCTGTTAATATGGTAAAAGAATTTTTATAAATTTTTCATATTTATTTGAGATTTTTCAATGCGAAAGCTGGTTCGAAAAACCGTAACACACTTTTGCATTAAGGGTTTGTCGAAGTGCCCGTTTAACTTAGAGAATTGAAATGTGAACGCAGCACGAAATATTTGAAACATTTTTACATATATGCGTGAGAATATGGAGAAGACCGGAAGCCATTCAAAGATATTAAATATTTAATGCCAGTTATGCTGGTTACCACCAGTAATAAATAGCTTATGTCGCAGTGTATTAGTTTCTTATTAAGTAGAATGTAACACAATTGTGTAATACATACACACTAATAAAATAGATCAACTTTTGTTTTACCTTATCTTCCCTTCTGAAAACAATAATGGCGAAGACTGAAAAGGATTTTATAAAACTAACATCCGATCCATTAGTCCTTCAAAACATCGTCGATTTAGTCAAAGATGACCAAGCTGGAGCCATTTCAACATTTTGTGGTACAACTCGTAACACGTTTGAAGGAAAATATTTCAATCACTTTTTATTTAATTTCCAGTTATTTTCAACTTATTCATATTTATCACTCTTCTTTTTTTTTTTTTTTTGATTAGACAAAACAGTAGTCCACTTAGAATATGAATCCTACATTCCAATGGCTGAAAAAGAGATTTCATCCATAATCACTGACGTCAGAACCAAATGGCAACTCATGAAAATAGCAGTTTATCATCGATTAGGCATAGTTCCGGTTGGGGAAACTAGTGTGATAATTGCGGTTTCGAGTGTTCACCGTCATGAATCACTTAAGGCTGCTGAATGGTTAATTGATACATTAAAAGAGAAGGTACCAATTTGGAAAAAAGAGATTTATAATGATGGAAGCAGTTGGAAAGAGAATACGAAGAGTAAATGTTGTTAAAAAATTTGAACACATAGTTAAGTGAATCATACAATATAATAATTTATATCAAAATTTAAGTCGAATTGAAACAATTAATTTTTTAAATCGAAAAAATTTATAAAATTTTTTATTTACTTGTGTTTAAAAAAAAAAAAAAATCTGAAATGATAATTAAACTCAATACAATACACCTTTAATTATGATTTAAATACTATATTTTTGGCTTTATAAATTTTTTCTATAAAACGAATAAATAAATGAATCATATTGATTTATTCTACCTAAAATCAATAATTATACAAATTAAATAATTCTCGAATTTAATGATGTAAAAAAAAAAAAAAAAAGTTTAAAAAATGAAGGTTTAAGGTAATATATCAACATACCTAAGAAAACTCAGAAAAAATAAAAAGGACAGTATGTACACTTGTTAACGTGGTATATCTAATAAATGCTCAAGTCTTTCCATGAATTTAAAGAAATACAAATGTTCCGGAGTAGCATTAAAGATGCCAAAGTAATCCTTAAAATAAATACAAGCAAAGAACATTATTATATACACTTTGCATGTATTAAATTAAGACAAAAATGAGGGTAGGGATTTGTAAAGTACGTAGCAAGCACAACATTAATCGTTACTACGAAATATTAACAATATATTTAATATATAGTTTGTTTATAATATAATAATGTATTTGTAATGTTTTAATAACTGAATTACCTTATACTTTATTTGCGACTTGGTTTTTTTTTTCAGATTGTTCAGGTTAAAGTTCATTGAATCCATTGCCCAATATTTCTGTAGTGTTTCAATATCTTTAAAAAAAAAATAGATATGTATTTAGAAAATATTTAAAATATATTTAAATATACTTAAAAATACTTAAAAATAATAATAAATTTACCATCATCAGGTATGAAAACACTAATCACGCCTGGTTTAACTAGTAACAAACAATAAAAATAATGTATATTAGCTAAAAAGTTTGTAAAATTGAATATATAAACTTATATATGAGTATATTACCTCTGGGGTTAATAACTCGGGGGTTAATTTTGGAGTTAACTAGATAAAATGATTAAATTATATAAAAAATCAATAACAAATAAAAAGGAGGAATTAAAAGTATCAACGATACCACGAGAATACAGATTTTACCTATTTCTGGTCGCCCAGATTCATAACCTTGCACATCTCTGGATATTTCTCTGGTATCTTTGTTAGTTGGAGGGTGATTATATGTATTTCGGAAAGATTTTGAATTAGATAAATTTCCAGAAGATAACAAGTGTTTTGGATTATCTTGGGAAGGTTGTGTTGGTTGTTGGGATAAGTCATTCGAACTACCTTCGGATACGGAACGCGGAATATTCAAAGAAAGATGTTGTCGACGTCGTGTCGTTCCACGTAATTCAGGAAAATCCAACAATTTGCTAAGATATACCGCATCCGGATGCGTTCGAATATTGTTGTGTGCAGGCGCTAAGCCATCTTTCCGCGAGAAGACATCTAGCGAATCGTTCACCAACCAGTGATGAACAACATTTAAAATATCAGCGACATCAGGTCGATTACTAGGATTACTATCCCAGCATTTATTCATAAGATCAGAATAGAATTGAGGAGTTCCGACGGGGATCGGTGGTCTTTCTCCCTCACATAACTCTTTAGCTAATTCGAGATTGTGAGCTTTATTACAGAATGGTTTCATACCCGAACAGAGTTCCCACATTATCATAGAGAAACTGTAAATATCTGATTTATCAGAATAATCTAGTCCCATAAGAAGTTCTGGAGCGACATAAGGTAGAACACCATAGATTCCATCACTAAAGGCTGGTTCGTTGGCTGGTCCGCTTAATCCAACATCTCCAATCACAAAATGTGATTGTTCAATGTTCATGACATTACCACTATGTAAATTTCCATGAACAAGGTCTCTTTTGTGTAATTCTTCTAGGCCACTTGCGATTTGTTTAAGAATTCGAAGTTTATCTTTCCAACTAGACGTGTCGGTACGTTCAATATATGAACGTAGATCTGATTGTGCATATTGCATAACCATTATGAAATCGCCAGTGCTTGGTGACTGCGTGATACCATGACAATGCAAAAATTGAGGTTGAGAAAATAGATCCCAATTCGCCTTAATCTAAAAAAAAAAAAAAAAAAAAAAAAAAAAAAAAGAAAGAAAAAAAAAGAAATATATATATATATACATAAATTATATATATATCGATTATTAAAATAAAATTATCTTAATCGAATCGATAAGAAAAAAAATCAAAATCAAATAAAAAATGGAAATGAAATGAAAATTAACCTCATTTAAATAATTAATGCTTATATCTTGAGAATTATTCAAGGATTTTAACGTAACAGTTTGGCCAGATGTGGTCCATGTCGCTTTGTAAATAGTAGAGAAACCACCGTTTGCAATATGTTCACAATTCGCAAACTCCTCGTATGGAATCCAATTTAAATTATGTGCTGGATGAGGATATTGTAATCTGATTAATTGTATAAGGTCATCTATAATTTTGTTGCCGCTGCGCCAATCCCGACATAGTCCTGTACTTGTCCGGTCGGGTGTATTAATGTTTAACGGTGTAAGATAATTCTTCTCTTCATTGTTCACAGGCATGTTATTGACACGAAAAGTATTATTATCATTGTTTGTAACATTATTATGTGTTAATCTTTCGTTCGGACGTTTGCTACTTCGACTAAAACGACTTCTTGGCTTTTTACGTCTTCGAATAAAAACTTTTCTCAAGAATTTTCTTTAAAAATCATGACATCAGAATGTAAACTTTTTATTTTTTTAATGAACATAGTTTGGAAAATTCATTACACTTACTGAAATACCGAATTTCTGCTTGCCATTGAAATTTTTAAAGACGAAAGACGAAAGAACAAAGAGGAATAGATATGGCCTAATTTTTCCAAACAACAACAAGAAGAAAGAATATCAAATCGAAGGTCTATATATGCATGGTTGAACAAAACTTTATTGATTACACACTCCTATTGCCTACTTTGGTGAGTTGCAAAATTTTTCTTTGAAACACATAAATACGTGCATTATACATATTTTTATATAAATAAAGCATTCTCATTAGTTTCTGAAATGCAATCAATCAGTACTAATTGTACTAATTGTAACATTTTTAACTTGTAAGGCGGATTGTGGCTATATTTCTAACTGTGTTCACACAAAGATTGTTTGCAAGCCTAAAAGAAGGATTTTAGGCTTATACATGATCACAAACTATGGACTCATTCAATTAGTACCGCTTTAGACGTTTATTAAAGTTCAACCATGCGATAAACAACAATAATACATGAATAGTGTATGTTGAACCGATTTGTACCAATCCGATTACTAGTGTTGACCCAAAGAAACGGCTTAGCCCATTGTTGGATACTGAATTAATTAGTTTAAAGCCTATTTTTAACAGGTGACACTGCGACCTCAAAGATTCGTCCGTACAGAAATGCAGGTTGTTTGTAGATCATTTCTCCAAATATATCATTTGATCAAAAAATATTTTCTAGTCGTGCCATCATTCATTACATTCATATTGTGTCATACATTGTTCACAGTTGTTCGTCAAACCCTCTCACGTGATTCATTTTCGATGTGCATGAATGTAGGCAAATTTTTAATTATGACTCGGCATTGTCTTTCGGTATATATATCTTAGTCCTCTTCGCAGGCAATATATTGTTATCGTGCGCGGATGCTACTCTACCTAATAAAACAATAAAAATAAAATATAAATATATGTTCTTATGTGTATAAAACAACTTAATGTATTATTTATAAGCTCTACAAAAAAAAATGAAAAAAGTTAATTAATATTGACTTGCACTAATCGCAGCCTACGGTATATTAGAAACATTGACGCTATCCTTAGGTCACATTTTTTAATAAATTTGTGAATAATTAAAATTAATTAAACAAATAATTAATATTATTATATAATATATATGAGTGACGCCAAAGGAAAATGGGACATTGGTTTATCATTTATTATTTAAATAAATAATCAATTATAAACCAATGTCCCATTTTCCCTTGGCGTCACTCATATATTCACACGTATATATTTATATCGGATTTATTGAATGTATATAATTAAAAGTTTTATTGATATTAATAGCTTTAAAAATTTAAGCTTCGCAGGTTTATATGTGTACGATGATCTTACAGAGCTTAAATTAAAATTGTCTAATTTTAAGGTCAAAAAGCCTTTTTTCTTTTTTTTTGCACAATTAGCAAAAAAGGTAAGATATGATTAATTTTATTATAAAAAAATTGTACGTACAATATTTCGAAGATTACCGTATATTAATTTTAATTACATACATAGTGTTAAAAGCTATTTTTAATTAGATATAACCCCTAAATCTAGATACATATATACATATATATATATATGTATGTATATATGTATGTATATATGTATTATTTAATCTCGATAAAATATTTATAATAATCTTTAAAATTTTAATTCAATAAAATATCCATACTAATCTATTTTAAAAACTGCGTCTTAAGTTTGCTCATGATTTCTAATTTAAATATTTATTATTTGTCTTTTTTTACCAATTATTTTTTTTTCGCATCATTATTATTTATATCTCCCGATTTTGTTATCTGGGCTGCCATCAATAGAAATAATTAAAAAAATTTAATACCTTAATTTTCACAGCTCATATCTTGATGGATTTTGAAGTTATCTTAATTATTTAATAGTCAAAAGAAAGCTTACGGTCTATGCTTTCTTTTGAATACTAAATCATCAAGATAGCCTCAAAGTTCATCAATATATGAGCTGTGAAAATTAAGATATTAAATTTTTTTAATTATATCTATTGACGGCAGCCCATTTATATTTCTTTTAAATTAAAAATTTTTTAATTTTCTCAAACTTTGAGTAAAGATATTTCGACAACTACTAAATTAAATTTATTAATTTTTTTTTATTTGAATCCTATAATATAAGTCCGTAGAATTTAATAAAAAATTTTATTAAATTTAGCTTGATAATTATCAAAATATCTTAAAAGTTTAAAAAAAAATTTAATATAACTTATTTTAATAAATTAATTTATTTGTAGCCATAAACTACATGTAGCCGTATTATCAAAAATAGTTTTTTTATAAAAAAAATTTGCAGCTACTAATATTAGAGTTAGGGTTAGATTGGGTTAGATTGGGTTATATTAGGTTAGAGTAGGATTAGGTTAGGGTTAGATTGGGGTTAGGGTTTGCAGTTAGGGTAAAATTGCAAGAGAAGCATTTTTACTTAGTACACAACAGGATTACTCTAGTAAAATTTTGAGTAATTATAGAATTATTGAATACGGCTACATGTAGCTCTGGCTACATATAAATTATTCCATATTTTAAATTTTTTAAAATTTTGAATAAAAATAATTTGATAAATGTAGCTCTGGCTAAATATAAATTATTCCATATTTTAAATTTTCTAAAATTTTGAACAAAAATAACTTGATAACTTTTAAGTTTAGAATTTTACAAGTTTGCAAATTTTAAATAAAAAAAGTTTAATAAATTTAACTTGAATATTAAATAAAGTTATATTAAAATTTTTTAAATTTTAAAAAATATATATTAAATTAAATTAATAAACTATTTACTTTTTTAAAGTTTATAATTTTTTTAATAATTATCAAAGTTTAACAAATTTTTAGCCAATAAATATAAAACAAAAATTAGTAAATTAAACTAAAAAATATATACTATTTTTATCTAAATATTAATTATATATTTTTTAAAAATTTTACTTAGAGGTGTGTTATTTATTATGTAATTTCTACTATAGATACATGGTCTCATATTATACAAAATAGCTAATTAACCAATCAGATTTAAATATATATATATATTTTAATTCTTTGATGGTCTTGTCAAAGCTTAACTAAATTTATTAAACATAAATTAATTAAATCTAAAAAAAACTATTAATATAAAATTTTTCTTAAAATATAAGTCTAACATTACCTAGCTATTTTGAGAGTCCTAAATACAACTTATTGCACTAGCTTCTGAGAGCTAGATTATACCAATAGAATTTTTCTACTAGCTTATTTGCAAACTATGTCAGCCTATCAAAGAACTAATTTCTTCAATCTTTTTTTTTTTTACTAAAAGTAAAAGAAAAAATATTTTTATACATATACTACAAAAGTATATATTAAGAAATATCACAAATGATTGTGAAATTGGATGATTGTAAAATTAAGCCCTATTTAATATACAATTTTTAAAAATTTTTAGGATATATTTTTTTATATTATTTTTTTAGATTTGAACTAAGATTTAGAGTTAGAGTTTATTCATATATATATATATTTTGAGGTCCTGTTACCATCTACTAAGTCATCCTAATTTTAAAGTTATCTAAAGCCTGGCACTTTGCAAAATTACTCAATATACAGAAAATCACAGAACAATTAGGTTAGTAAAAGTAAAACTTTTCTAAAATTTTAATCAAAATATCTTAATAGTTGTCTGATCAAAGTTAATTAATTTTTTTTTATTTGAATTCTATGAGTCTATAGAATTCAAATAAAAAAATTTTATCAATTTTGGTCAAGTGGTTGTAGAAATACCTTCACTCAAAATTTTAAAGAAATTTGATATAGCTTTATTTTTAACAGATATTTTGATTCTTCACTAACTTTGAGCAAAGGTATCTTTATAACTTCCTAATCAAAATTAACAAAATTTTTTTATTTAAATTTTATAGATCCATAGATCAAATAAAAAAAACTTTATTAGTTTTAGTCAAGTGGTTGTAAAGATATCTTTGCTTAAAGTTTTAAAAAAATTTGGCATAGCTTCTATTTTTGATTAGTATTTTGATTTTTTTATTAACTTTAAGTAAAGGTAACTCAACAACCTTCTAACTAAAATTAATAAAATTTTTTTTATTTGAATTTTATAAATATTTAGAATTAAATAAAAAAAATTCATTGATTTTGGCCAGGAAGTTGTAAAGACAACTTCATTCAAATTTAAAGTAAAATCAAAATATCTATATTAGTAAAAAAATATATATGCATTGTTTTGCTATCCTTTGCAATGAGCTGTGAAACTAAAATTAAACCCAGGCTGCTCACTTTCATTTTCTCATAAGCCATGTTTAAACGCTCAAAGACACCTGTGATCTCTTCATTATTCACTGTTTGTGTAATGTCTAAATTCCAGCTCTTTATAATTTCATTTTCTTCTATTACAAAACCCAGAGTACATGCTTGCTGCAATATACTTAGACCTAAATTGTGATCTTTTGTTTCATATTTTGCTAATACCTTCTGGTTTGTTAAAATACAGTTTACTAGGGTTCCTAGGTTCAGTTCAGTTCAAGTTTAGGTTCAATAAACCTAAACTAAACCTAAACCTAAACCACAAATTTTGCAGATCTTTGAACCTGAACCTGAATTGAACTTTGAATTTATAAACCTGAACTGAACCTGAACTTAAAATTCAGGTTCATTCAGGTTCAGTTCAAAGTTCATGAACATGTTTAAGTTCAGTGAAAACATAGTAAAAAGTGAAAATATGTTTTGTTTTTAGGATTTTTGAATTTGAAGATTTTTAACTAAACCATTTTCTTTACTAAGTAAATCTTTTTTCAACTTCTAATTAAAGTTACAGAGAAGCATCTTGCAATCAAAATGGCGGTTAAAACATTAAAATCGACCCAGTAAATCATGAGATATAAGTATTTTTGTCTTTGTGATTATATATTTTCTTTTTATATAGTCATGAAGACTAAAATGCTTATATCTCGCGATCTACTAGGCTGATTTTAACATTTTAACCACCATTTTAATCGCAAGACAATATTATACAACTTTGATTAGAAGCTAAAAAGAGATTTATTGAGCAAATATTTAAAATCACAATATTTCTATAATTTTATTAATAAAATTATGAAAAATATTAAAATCTATAAAATTGTATTAATTAAATCTACCTTTATATTCTAAGTAAACTTGTTCTACGTATAAAAATACATTAGATCAGCATACGTTTACTTTATAGTTTTAAATTTTAAGAGAAAAGATGCTTAATTTTGAATTTTGATCAAAAATTCAAAATTAAGCATCTTTTCTCTTAAAATTTAAAATTATAAGGTAAATGTATGCTAATATAATGTAGTTTTATACATAGAACCAGTTTACTTAGAGCATTAAAGTAGATTAAATTAATACAATTTTGTGGATTTTAATACTTTCCATAATTTTATTAATAAAATTATAGCGCTTCTAAAAGCCACACTAGTTGAATTAAAGAACAAGGGTAAGGCAAATGACCTCACTAATGCCTTACACAATAACAATAAATTAAATCAAAGTGAGGACTTTTTGAGAAAAAACAATTTCAAATCGTTGAAAATAAGCTTTCATAATATTAATAAACTTAAACTAGATAGGCAGAAATTAGTTGCACTTGCAAGATTTAGATAGAGAAAAAAGTTTAGATATAATAGGAATAGCAGAAACAAATATAAGTGAGAAAGAAGAAAAGTAGATAGAGACAAGTTAGCATGGCTACGTCAGCTTCTGGTTATCCAAAGAAGCAGACAAAATTAAAAGTTCAGGAGTAGGTCTTATTGTAAGCAATCTTTGGGCGAAACATATAGGTAGAGTAGTTAAATATAGCCCATATTTAATTAAAATAGAATTTTTCTTTAAAAAAGTAGTTATACAAATATGGGTAGCCTACTTACCACCAGCAGACAAAAAGACTAACAAAGAAACTCAACAGGCAATAATATGAGAGATTTGTAGCAAAAAGATTAACACGTATATCTGCATATTAGGAGACTTTAATGCATTAAGTAACACAAACCTGGATACAAATAACAAAAATTGTAAAAATTAGGGTGTAGCAAAACTCTATTAGAGTGGCTTAAAAATAGGGAATTGATAGACACTTTTCGTTATCTTTATCTACACAAGAAAGAATATACCTGGCAATGAGATAATCTGGCATTAAGAATAGATTACATATGAATAGGTGAAGAAATGAGTAATCTTCTCTCTGAAACTATAATTGAAGACATAAATTTAATCACTAGAAGTGATCACAAACTCATATGGTCCAAAATCGAAACTAGTAGTATACTAAATTATGGCAAACTTAAAAACAAAAGAGGTAAAAGAAAACCAACAAGAAGAGTTATTCTTTATCACAAAGCTACAGAAGAAAATTGGGATTTGTATAGCAAGTGTGTTGAAAATTTAATAAGAAAAAAGAAGCATAGGGGACCTCATGAGTCCCTGTATTGCTATAACAAAAATATTAATATAAAGTGTGATATTTTAAGTAATGCAATTATGAAAGCAGCAATAAAACATATACTATCAGTCAATATTCAAAAAACTAAAATCTAGGAGAAATTATCAGTCCCCAACTCCAATATCTACAAAGAGGTTAAATTCCTATATTATATACAAAAAGAAAGTCAAACACATTACGGAGAGAAAATAAATATTGCTGATAGGGAAAAGTTCGACGCACAAATCGAAAACATAAACACACCAAACACAAATCCCACAAATGCCAGAACAGTGAAGCCAGATAAAAATAAACGAACTCAGAAATTGGGGAAAGATTCTGAGAAAAAAAGCAGAAGAAGAGAAACACAAAAGGAAAGAAAAAGAAATAAGAAACAAAATAGAACAAAGGTTCAGTATGATGAAAAATGATAAAAAAAGAATGCTACAAAGTCTGCTGAATAGAGCATATAACAAGATAATGCTGGACAGGGTCCTTGTGGGAGAAGAAACAGACTACCAGAATCTAGAACTTGTTAATAGAGAAACAGAGGTGAAGCAGCAAGTTATCTTATATTTCTAAAAGCAATTCCGAAAAAGAAACCAGAAGTTTGAAGAGATGAGCCAGAAGTGGAAAAACAAATATATGCCAAAGAAGAACATAGATCCATCAATATATGAAAAAGTAATGAGCCCAATTAGCAAAGAAGAATGGACACAAGCTCTAGGAAAAACACAAAATAGCACAGCTCCAGGCATATTAGATATTGGTTACATATTACTCAAAAAGCTCTCTACAAAGATAATCAAGAGAATGATAAATTTTGCAAACTTGGTATTAGAAAGTGAAAATATCCCAGAGAAATAGAAACTGGGTCAGATATATCTAATCCCAAAAGAAAGCTTTTGGAAATACAATCTGAGCTGTACAAGGCCAATAGTCTTACTTGAAACGTATAGAAAAGTGATAACAAGAGTAATACAAGTGAGACTTGACAAGGTGTTAAGTAGAAATAGAGTACTAAAAGGTGCAAACTTTGCTGGGCTTTTTGAAGAAAGTATATCTGCACCTATCCACATTATGAACAATATAATAGAAGAGGTGATAGAAAAAAGAAAAGAGCTCTGGATTACTTTTTAAGATATGAAAAAAGCTTTTGATTTAGTTAGTATTATAGCACTTAAAAAAGCGTTAGAAAAAATCAAATTTCTACCAAAGCTAGCAAATTTTATTACAAATTTTTACGACAAAAGGAAGCTTATTTTATAACAGAGTTTGGTAATACTGAAGCTGCTGAAGCAGGTGATGGAATTGACCAAGGAGAAGTGCTATCTTCTTTGGTATAGAGAATTTTCTATGACCCTCTTCTTTGTAAAGTACAAAAAGCAAATTTAGAATACAAGATGCAAAGCAGCAATCCAAAACTAGATGATCGATCTGATACAGAAAAATTACAAGTGGGAGTATTAGCATATATAGACGACACAACATGGGTGACTAGTAGCCAAGAAAATATAAAAAAACAATTGATTTATCAAACAAGTTTTACGAATTAAATGATATTGAGATAAATCCAAACAAAACTGAACTTGTAGTTTTAAAACCATGCAAACCCAAAGGTACTGAGGATCCTTATATTTGGGCAGGCAACCCAAAAGTGAAAATCTTGGCAAAGAACCCAAAGGAATCTACTCGTTTTCTAGAAGTCTGGATATCAACAAAAAATCAAAAAAGATTAGATATTTACAAAGCAAGAAAAAAGGTAGCCAAGATAACAGGTCTCCTTAAGTTCAAAAAAATGTCTCTTAGTCAGATTATATACGTAAACAACATCGTACTTGTGCCAATTTTAGAGTACAGACTTATGATCTCTTGCTTAACCAGAGCCCAATGCAATAAAATACATCAACCTATAGTGTGTCTGACTAAATAGAAGTTGTCAATGCTCTTGATAGCAGCAAATGTAATTCCAAAATACCCAGAAATAGTGAATCTTAAAAGTTTGTATAATAGACATATAGAACATCACTTCTCAGAACTATTGGTGAGAATAAATGCAGAAGGGCCCATGGAAAAGTCTACACTAATGAAACTAAAGCAAGGACAATTAAAAATAGATACAACCAAATGTATTCTAACGAACCAAGTACTACTAGAGAAACGTAAGATTAAATTAAAAAACCTGGGTTTGCAGATTTTATAGCAAGCAAAGATGCTAGGCTTCTCAATAGAAGAAAATGATTTTACAAAAAGCTGGAATTCTGAGCCTCTATTAGGAGTAAACGATCTTGAAGTAGCTGAGACTCTAGAGAGAAGTAATCTTTCATATGAAGAGTCAAATGTGAGCAAAATAGGAGTTTTCTATCTATTACAGCTTATAGCAGAAGATGGCAAGTCAATATATACATGGCAACAAATTAAGTGGCTGTACAATACAGGCAAAAGAGAAAGAAAAGTGAAATGGTTTAACAACCTAGAAGAAGAAATAATTTTAAACTCATTGTCAAGAGAAGTCAAACCAGAGTTCAGAATTGCACCTTGCAACAGAAACAACCTCAAATTAGCTGTAGAAAAAATTAAAAAGATAAAAGAACAAAAGTGTAGGTTTTGTAGAAAGACAAAAGTAACACAAATATCAAATTTGGAAAAGTTAAAGAAAAAGAAAATAAATATGTAGAGGTTGAAAACTATAGTGAGTTGGCAGAAGCAAGCTCAAATCTTGAACAAAATTCTCTAAAGTATATTAGTAGACCAGAAATATCAATAGTTAAGCGAAAAGAGTTAAGAGATATTTCGAACTTTGTACAAAAACGGAAAAGGGTGCAAAACTAATCCTCAACACAAACACTCTTAGAAAAGTATTAAAAGAAAAGAAGGAAAAAATCGTGGTATCTCTCAAAGAGTTACGAAGTGTAAAAAGGCAAAACATACCGATAATAGAAGTGGAAAGCTGGGAAAAATTATTAATAAATAGAATAGTTTTAGACAAAGAATTAAGAAATAGGTTAGTCAGAGTTTTAGAGCAAAATAGAGAATTAGATAGTCTTTTGTTTTACACAGATGGCTCACTTGGAACGTCAGAAAACGATTCAAAAATGCAAATGGGCTGTGGAATAATTCAAATAGATAAGGGTGATTAAATCGTTCATCAAATAGTATGTGCAACCAAAAAGTAGTTTTCTTCGACTAGAGCTGAGTTAGTTGCGATCCTCATTGCCTTATTAGTAGCACTAAAAGAAAAAGAAGTGAAAATCAGAACAGATAGTAAGGCAGCAATTTTAGCAATTAAAAAAGATCTAGAGTCAAGTAAAACAAGACAGTGGCTAAAGATCAAAAATAGCAGCCTCATTGCAACGATAACAGAAGTAGTTTAGACAAAACAGCTAAAGCTGCACCTTACAAAAGTCAAAGGATATTTGGGCAATTTTTTTAATAATTTGGCAGATCTTAAAGCCAGAGAAGGTGCAACCAGTCCAGAAATTGTAACCCCAGTATCGCTAAGTTCAAAGAAATACAAATTAAGGCTAAAATGGGAGAACAACTAGTTGAAAAGCCACTATGATCTTTTACCAAAATGCTTGGAAAAGTAATAAACAGGGCAGAATAGACATTTGTGCACAGTACTCAAAATACTACACATAGAGAAAGAAAGACTCATCAGTGCTGGTCAATATTCTATAAACTTTTAAAAAGTGGAATTAAGCAACAAAATCATATATTCATATCAAATAATATTTAGCTCTTCGAATTAAAGTATATAAACAATTTACTACCAGTTTTTGAAAGGCTAAATCAGAAAAAACCAAACATTTACAAAACAAACAAATGTGTAGTATGTAAAAAGAAAACTGAGAATGTCAAACATTTAGTTAGTTGTAAAGTTTCCCTCGAATTGTTGTGTAGTATAGAAGAACAAGAAGTAAAACTAATTCTAAAAAAGCTCGAAGAAGAAAGCAATATAAGTATAAATAAAGAAAATATTTTTGTGATGTTGGGTAAAAGAAGTACATCTGAAGAATTGAGAAGAAGAGAAAGATGAATTAGAGGCCTTATTACAAATGATGACATTGAAGAGATTCGCCCTTTCTTCGATTCTAACAACCAAGCAAAAAAGTTCATAATTTGGCTCTGAAAGAATTGGATGAAGAGAATACACGAGACAATATGGGTTCCCAGATACAAACTCATATAGGAATGGGAGGAAAAAAATGGCATAGTGCTCAAAGAAAAGAAGAATATCACTCCAAAATCCAAACGAGGAAGGAAGAAGAAAAAGAAGGCTCTAGACGGGAAGAAAACCGTATTTGACAAATTGCTTAAACAAAAAAGTAGAAAAAAAGAAGAAAGTGAAAGATGAATCTCAATCTTGAAAATAGTGAGAAACGAAGTATCAAGTTGGATTATAGATGATCAATGTGCAGAGTGGTGGAAAAGCAATTAGTAGTCTTGACAGGCTGTAAGAACTTTCTGTCAAAGTATTAATAAATCCAAGTGCAGGATGTGTTAATACGGAGGTAAAACTTACTATAGCAGATCGTACATAGGTGTTCATTGAATAACCGGGTAAGCTAATACTTGTAAGTTAGGTGTCAAGAGGAATAGCCTCTTGAAAATTTTAATATTTCATAGTATAATATTATTAA
>CAJVPY010001782.1:0-18178 GCA_910591965.1 Dentiscutata erythropus | reverse complement strand
AAATTTCTTATAGTTAGACGTTTTTTCTTTTCTTTTCCACTTCTTTTAATACATATAGTGTTAGGTTAGATTTTTTTTTTTCTATACAACATTATACAATTTCTGTAGCCTGGCACAGGCAAAAATAGTGTTGTCATAGTCATCTTCTTTGCAGCCTTTTTCTCCTTTTCTCTATTTTTTCTTTTGTGTACATTTTTGTTTCGTGTAGTTTAGATTTCTCCTTTTTTATATTTCCTTTTATTTTTTTAAATTTCCTGTTGTTCTTGTGGTAGAATTCTTCTATCTAGGAGGCTAGAAGAAGAAGGTTGGAAAAGAAGGTAATCATGACAGGCTGGTGAACCAGGTCGGTAAACCAGGGCAGATCGGCTTAATGTAGGTTAAACCAAACCGGAAGATTAAAATCATCTTTGGCAGGTTGTACACAGGTGTATGAGTACTTAGGTACTCTATATAGATAACCGGGTAAGACACATTCCAGTAATAAGATGTAATATAAAAATTCTTTGGATTGCTGTATATGATCAATAAAAGCAGTGCATGTAGCATGATCGTCAAAAAAAAAAAAAAAAAAAAAAAAAAAATAGTTATTGAGATACAGTATATACTATTAAAGTTTAAGTAAAAATAGCAAATTTTGATATATATTTATTCTATTTAATAGGCATTTTAGTTTTTTTTAAATTTTAATTAAAGATATCTCAACAACTACTATAGAATATAAAGATAAAAATTTTATTATTTTGCGATTTTAAAAAGGTATTTTTATTAATAAATTAATAAAAAGTCTTTTTAAAAAATGTACTATTAAAAGTATTTTAAAATTATAAAACTATAATTTACTATATAAAAAAAAGATTGTTGCTAATTATATTTATCCAATCAAAACAAACTTCCGCTATGCTATTTTGATTTTTTAATTATATAAATAATATATTAGACTTTTTAACTTTTTAAAATTTATAGTTACACAGGTCGAAAGATGAAAAATCAGGCACAAATCAGGTACCTGATTTTAAACTGATTACTACCTGATTGGCACCTGATTTATGCATATTTTTGTACCAAAAATTTGGTACAAAAATATGCATAAATCAGGTAGTAATCAGGTAGTAATCAGTTTAAAATCGGGTACCTGATTTGTGCCTGATTTTTTATCTTTCGACCTGTGTTACTTATTACAAGTTGTTTAGTTTTCACTATAGTTATTATTTACTAGCTTTAAATATTTTTAAAAATTTTTTTTTTTATTGTTATTGATATTAATTTAATTTTACAAAATTATTTAAAAGCTTTATATAATTAATCTTTTTTTATATTTAATAAAATATATATTGAATTGGTTTAATAAATTTGTTAAAATAATACAATTTCTTGTTATAAAATAATTATACTCAAAACTATTAATATGTTTTATTATTGTTATACTATTATTATTTATTTAAAATTTTTTTTTATTTACTAATTTATTACTATTTATAACTTATTAAACTCATTATGTAACTCAAAAACAAGTGAGTAAACCTGAGCTTAAATTATGCTCTGTTCAATCTCTAAGTAGAATATTGCGGCATTATGGTATTATGGTATATAATATTTATATCAATTAGATGCTATATTGTATTATATAGTAAATGCCATGGTGTCGTAATTCGTGATTCTACCATGGTGCATCAAACTAATTAGTTTCATCTGCAACCCTAAATGCCACCAAGTGAAACCCTTTTTTATTGAACTTTTGTACCGAAAACAATCTATTTAATTTATTAGAGAACATGTCGGTACAAAATATAATTGAGAGCCCGAGGCACTCATATTTGCCCGATGTTAGTCAATCAATTCGTAACCTGTTACACACATTTCGGCCTTGCATCAAAAATAAAGAGAAAAAAAAAAGTTTTTTCAAAAAAAACATGTCCTTATATAGTTTTTTTAATTACGTATTTCGCGTAATCAGCAATAACCGCTACATATCGATATAGATTAGATTATCTAGATCGCGTTAACAATTACACACATATATTCGCATAAATCGCGATTTTACGTTTGATAGCGAAATATTATGTCTTCTCTTATACTTAGTCACAAAGAACGCGCAGAAGGGCCATGGGTCAAACTACAATCAGAACCATGTAAAATACATATATTTATTTATTCGCGTTTATTCAATAAAAAATTATACTTAAAGATAAATTTTTTTTTATTTTGTTTACTTTTATAAGCACTTTTCACCTCTTTGATGTATAACTTAGGGGTTAAAGGAGCAAAAGCAACTGAAGTGTTTGTTCTTGATCAACAAGATAATTTCGATGACCTTGGGTAAGTGTGATAATTTAATAATTGGTTGCGTTTTCTCTTTATGTAACAATATATAGGTTTGATTATTATTCATTTTACGCGTCTTTTTTTTATTATAGAGAAATATATGGATTAGTCTTTCTTTTTAAAATGATAGGCGATGTGTCAGGTGACGTGAAAGGTTTGCATAAAGATGTCAAGTATGAACCTATTGACGAACTTCCAAAGAATGTATATTTTGCAAATCAAGTAAATTTGAAGCTCTTTCACATTATATATATATATTTTCAAATTTTCATGCCATGAAAATTTAACATAATATTAATATACTAGGTTGTGGAAAACGCCTGTGCAACATTGGCAGTATTGAATATTGTACTTAATTGTCCACAACTGGAAATCGATCAAGAATTGAAGGAATTTAAAGGATTCACACGGGAGCTTCCACCAGCTGCAAGTTCAACTTTCTATTTGACGTGATGTATTATGTCTTATAAAATTAGGATTTTTTTTAAATGATTTTTCAAATATATAGGCGCGTGGGTTTGCAATCACAAATCACCCAAATTTTCGTCAAATTCATAATTCGATGTCAAGGTGAGTGATGTTTTATATAGTGTTTCATCATAGACTTCAGTAATTAACATTATGCACTTCATATACATACTAATTAAGACATCCTGAAGAAGCACTGGTCGTTGAAGAAGCGATGACCACGAAAAAAGGTAGAGGGAAGAAAATAATTGATGAGGTCATCGGCGAAGCCTATCATTATATTGCCTACGTTCCTGTAGATGGTGAAGCATGGCAATTAGATGGTTTATATCCGCATCCTGTTAGTTTAGGTGCGAATGCCTATATAAAGTGTATTTTTAAAGTGTATTTTTTAAAGTGTGTTCTTTTTTTGATATTATTCTGTGATTTTGTTTTATTTCAGGAAAGTATTCGAATGAAAAAAGATGGTATGAAGCTGCTCGTGGTGAAATCAATGAACGTATTAATGGGTAAGCTCTCCGAGTTTTTTATTCAAAATCCTAATTTAAATACAAAATATTTATTATTTTACAGATTTTTTGTAGAACAAATAGAATATGTTCTTTTAGCAATAACTAAAGACGAATTAGGTATTCATCAAGACAGAATCAAAGATTGTATGTACATCAAAGGACTTGCAGAAAATAGACTGGATAAGCTCAGTAGTTCTTGGAGAGAAGTTGATAGTAAAGACGTGGGTGCTGTTTTATTTTGTGAAATAAGTTTTAACTGTAAATTTTACTGCTTTAATAAATTTAAATTTCTCTATAGATCGATTTGCTTTTTACCGAAGAAGATGGAATAAGGGTTGTAAACAGAGGAAATTATGTAGCTGACTTTGAAAATTTAACATCATGCCATGATAATTTTGAAAAGATCAAAGAATTACGAACGAAAATGGTTAATACAATTCAATTTTTGTTTGAAGAAATTGAAATAGAAAAAAAACGGAAAGAAGTAATTTATCTGATTGTGCAGAAAATTTCTTGCGCTTTTATTTTCGTTATCAATGTTCATATTAATATTATTACTACATTTTTTAGGTCGAGAAAGAACGAAGAACATTTGACTACGGCCCATTCTTTCGTGAGTTCATCTCAATTCTTCACGAACGAGGCGAATTGAAAAGATTACTCGATGCAGCAGAGGATATGGACGAAAGAGATGAATACATATAAAACCTTTTGCTTTTTCTTCCAATAAAGTCTAAATCAATATTGAATTTTGCAGACTTAATTCCATAAATTTTTACATTTACGAAATTGTTTGTAATTTTATTATATTTTGTTTTATGAAGGTGAGCCTATTGTTATTTGAATAACATCTTTTTATAAACTTGTGAAAACATAACTACTATAAATGCTATTAATTGGAATGAATGACTGGATAAATTCATTGAAATCGATATATAGTAATACCTGGGCCTCTTTTCTGTTTTTTAATTTTTTTTTTGGAGATGTAGGATATAAGTATGAATTATATAAAAAAAGGAGGTAATAAATAATTATTGGTTATTATTTGGCAACTATATAGTTTTTGGCTGACAAATCATAATAAGCTGCCGGATAACTAATCAATATTTTGTAAAACAGTTAAGAAAAAAAAGTAATTAAAGTAGAAAGTTTATTTTTGTTTTTATATTTTCTATTTACAAAGAAAGTGGGTAAATTAAAGTTTATATCAATTGTTTTGAAACACAACTGGCATTATACCAACATACCTTTATTATATATATACAAATAAAGTATACAACTTTAGTATTACAACTTAAGTTGAGTACTTTAAGAAAATGTGAGTTGTAGTTGGATTGTATAATCCAGAGTAAAAATAATAAATTACTAAGCACAAATGGTTTGTAAAATTATAAGATTTTTAGTATATTTGTTAAAAAAAATACAAATAGGTGTAAATAAAGAATAGCTTAATATTGAAATTTAGATAAAGACATGACTGCTTTGGTAGATTTGAATTATAGTGAAACCTCGGGTACTATATACTAATTTTTTTTTGTTAAGATAGAATCTTATTAATTTTTTGTAAAATATTATATATTCTAAATATGCTATACTATATAATATATATATAGAAATTGCAGTAAACCTCTATAAATACACGCTCTTGAAACCAAGCTTTAACAATGTGCATTTAGAGAACAATAAGAAAATGTGCATTTATAGAGTTATTTTGGTTATGTATATATTTGGGTCGGAGGGTGTGCATTTATAGAGAGTTATTTATAGAGGTTTCGGATGTTCTATAGAATAGGTGGGCAAACTCCACAAACTCTAATTATTGGCGGAGTTTATTTTTATATTGCCCACTAGAGTGGACGGGGAAATGTGATGTGCATATATGTGCATATGTGACATGTTTTTCGTGAATCATATGTGAACATATGTGCACATATGTATATTAAATTTACAAGAACAAATGCCTTTACAGGCCATAATTATTTAAATTTTATATGTTTACCCTTTTTTCCTCCAAAATATCCAGTGCGTTATAGAGAAAGTCAGCCGTATTTGGAAGAAATTACGAATCCGAATATAAGTTTATTTCTTAACTTTAATTAATTTATTTGGCTTCAACCTATGTTAAAAGTATATCATATTGACGTCAAAATTATGTCAAGATTACATATTAATGTAATTATCAATATTTTTATTTTTCTTATCCGATATAACATTTGCTTGGAATTTATTATTTAATCTAAAAATTATTCGATTTTATTAAAATACATAAAATTCAAAATACCAATTGAATTTTCTGAAAGAGCTTGTCTTCTATCTGTAAGAATATTTTTATATACAGAGAAGATTCGCTCAATGTCAACTCCTGAAACGGGAAGCCAAATATAAACCAAAGCTATTTGCGACAAATTAGGAAGTTGCGTAGCTTTTTCCTTCCAATAAGAATCTAAATCGAAATCATAGGTAAAAGCTTCATCTATTTTACAATAAACTCCCTACTCACATTATTTGGATTTTCAAGCTCAGGAATACATTTGTACAAATTAATATTTTGTTGACTTTGTTGTGAATGAAAATACTGGGGATCAAACCATCGAATTGCCTTAAATAAAGGTAAAGAAGGATGTTGATCAATGTGTTTTTTAAACTTATTCAATGCTGACTGATATGCCTCTCAAAACCTAACTATATATTGTGAAGAATCTATATACAATATATTAAATATAGTTGATATTTTATCATTTAAAGATGGATTAATGGTACTGGATTTAAGTTGTGCTTCGAGTTGTGTTAAATGATTTAACATGGAAGGTGCTACAGGTTTGTTGCGAATTTTAAAAAATTCTAATGTATTAAAAAGGCTATATTGATATGTACAAATAAAATAAATATGTTAATAATTTTTTTTTAGATAAAAAAAACCTGTTACGTATTATTACCTTTGTGCATTAAATGTGATAAATGCAGATAAAATTTCAAATTCGGATACAAGAACAGGATCTTTAAAAATAGATATTAATTTTTGCACTGCCTTGCTTTCATTTCCATTACTAATAAGCTCCTCATTTAAATAAAAATCCTTTAGTTGAGAAATATATTTGTCGATCCAAAAACAAAATTGAACCAAGAATTCCATCTCGTTTTAACAGAAAACGGAGGTAAGGTTGATGATATCTCAAGATTTTGTGAATTTAAAAAAGAAATCCATTGTCGTTTGCACGTATTATTATGCATGAAAGAGGCTTTAATTTGTATTACGATGTCATTTAATAATTTAAAATTTTTATGACCCACTCATGTTTCACCCACCAAATTTAACACATGCGCCAAACAACGATTATGCTTCATTTGGGTTATTAAAGGAGATAAAATACCAAATGCTTTTAACATATAAGAAGCATTGTCTGAAATAAAAATAATAACATTTTCAAATGAAATTTTATAAAATTGAAGAGTTTTCATTACTAACTGCGTGATAGTAGTACTATTAATAGCATCTAAATGCTCGGTTTTAACTAGCTTTGTTGTGTTATAAAAGCTAAATAATATATTTACAGCAGCCCTTCCACAAACATCTGGTGATTCGTCGATAGTAATAGAAATCTGTTTTCCAACTAAGAGTTATTTTAAATTCTCAATTTCTGAATTAAACGCAATAGGCAAGTATCTGCTATGCAATTGAGTAGATTCAACTATAGAACCACCTATTACATATACAAATAATAATTAATTAATAATTAATTAATATTTAATTAATGAATTAGAATCTTTACTAACAAAATTAGCTTACCATTTTTACAGTACTTCAAGAAGAATGGTTTAAGCTTATCGACTTTCTCAAGTGGAATGTTAGATCGAGTTAAAGCGTGAATTAAATCTATATTAATTGCATCACGTTCTTCTCAATTAGTATTAATATTAGAAGCCGGTTTATTAGCTTCTTGTAGATTTATATTCATTTGTTTTATGTTTATCAGTTTTTAGATGTTGGTCAAGTAAAAACTTATTTTTGTAATTTACGATATATTTACAAAAGGTACAATATAAACTTTTGCCTTCAACGTAAAAGTTTTTTTTGTACTCTTCATTTTCATTAACATGGTCATTGGGTGTAATCATTTTTAAAAGCAAAATTGAAAAAAACGAATTTGCAATTTTTTTTTTGAACTTTATTATATATTAACTAACAATTTTTAAAACTTATATTGTTGTACAAAGAGTAAAATAAAAATTCTATTTTATATTGTTAATTTTTTCTAAAGCGAAACTAATTTCAGAGAACTTTTGCCTTTTAATGATTATATTGATGATTTTCTCTAAAAGCGAAACTAATTTCAGATTCTAATTCTAAATGGCGAAACTAATTTCAGATTTTAATGCTAAAAGGCAAAACTAATTTTAGTTACTAATGCTAAAGATGAAACTAATTTTAGATAGTTTCGATTTATTATGATAAAATAAATATTAATGCCTTCTTTTGGCAAAGAATTTGATGAAATCTATATACATACTGCACGCACATATGTTCATATATGATTCACGAAAAACATGTCACATATGCATATATATGTACATCACATTTCCTTGTCCACTTTATTGCTCACCTATTCTATAGAACATCCAACTCTTTTTAAACTTCTAATTAAAGTTGTAGAGCTCACTGAGATGGTTCTAATGGTAGTAAAATAATTAAAAATCAGTCTGAAAAATAGCAAAATATATTTTTTTTTGATTTTTTACTATATACAGTCGTATCTCTATATAATCACCCATTTTGTCTAGCATTTTTTGGTAATTTTATAGAGGGGTAATTAAATAGAATTAATAAAATCACCTCTATATAATCACATAATATAAAATAATTAAAATAATGTAATTTTAAAAGGTAAAATAATATTTTTTATTTATAAATTTTAAAATCTAAATGTTTATTAAATAAACCAAAATTTGCTATTTTTACTCAAACTTTGATGATGGATATCTTAATAACTATTAATCAAAATCAGCTCAAATTTTTACTATAAATAGTATCGATATTCATCTACTATATATAAAAATTTTAGCTAATATAGATTAGTAGTTCTTGAATAATTATTTGTATATAATAGTCAATTTTTTTAAAAAAATTAACTATCATATACAAACAATTATTCAGAATTACTAGGCTAAATCAGCTGAAATTTTTATATATAATAGAATAATATTGTTACTATCTATAGTAAAAATTTGGGCTAATTTGGATTAATAGTTATCAAGATATTTATTATCAATGTTTGAGTAAAAATAACAAAAATTTTATTATTAAACAAATAAAATATTTTTATTAAAACTTTGAAGATATATATTTTGAAAACTATTGATTAAAATTGGCTCAAATTTTTATTATATATAATGACAATATTCTTTAATTATATTTAAAAATTTTAGCTAATTTGGGTTAGTAGTTCTCTAGTAATTACTTGTATATAATAATCAATTTTTTAAAAAAAATAACTACAGTCATACCTCCCTAAATGCATATCGTTGGGACCAGCTTTAGATTATGCATTTAGAGAGGGTTGCAATTAGAGAATACTAATAAAATTATAATATTACTATTATTATATGATAAATAGTCTAGAAATAATAAATTTGATTGGCTAATAATTATGTGGTTGTATTTATAGAGGAAGTTTTTATAAGTAGGCCAGACAATTAGCATGCAATTGCAGAATAAAGAAAATGCATTTATCAGATATATATTATTTCACTGACAATTACTTCACAAACAGCTTAGTTTACCGACAGTTAATTCACAGACAAGTTCATTTCGCTAACAATTATTGTCACAGATTATAATGAAATCAGATTAAAATGAAACTGGTGACCTTTCTTGCTCATCTTTAAAGCTTGTAAAACCTACTTATACTCTTTTATTAATAAAACTAACACTAAACCCTAACTTTAAGCCTAACTCTAACCCTAAAAAATGTTTCTTAAAAAATTTTAAAATTTTCTAAAAAAATAAAAAAATTTTATTTTAATCTGATTTCATTTTAATTTGCTATAATTATTTTACTGACAGCTCATTTTACTAACAAGTATTTTTTATAAATTATACTAATTTTAACTCTAATTCTAATCTGACACTAACAACAATAACCAGAATTACTTTGTCAGTAAAATGTTGTCATGAAATAATTGTTGGCAAAATGAATTTGTCTGTGAATTAATTGTTAGTGAACTAAGCTGTCAATAAAGTAATTGTTAGCAAAATGCGCACCACCTTATTTATCTATAAGTCCCATTGTAGGGCTAGTCTTCTATCATACATTTAAAGAGATATTGTATTTAAGAGGGTTGTATTTAGGGAGGTCTAACTGTATTATATACAAACAATTATTAGAAAATGACTAAACTAAATCAGCTAGAATTTTTTTATATAATAAATGAATATCAATACTATTAGTAATAAAAATTTGAGCTAATTTGGTCCAATAGTTATTGAGATATTTATTATTAAAGTTTAAGTTAAAATAATAAAAATTTTATAATTTGAATTTTTTAAAAATTTTAATTACATTACAACAACTACTATGGAATTTAAAGAAAAATTTTATTAATTTGTGATTTTAAAGAGATATTTTTATTTATAAATTAGTAAAAATTTTTTTAAAAAATGTAATAGTAATAGCACTATAATTGTGATTATATAAAGGTATTTTTAATATTTAAAAAAAGAGAATTACTATTTCTACCATAAATTTTTGCTATTTCCACTGTGGTTATACAAGAATTTCTATTTTTAAACAATAATATAAAAAAACTTACAACACTAACTTTAGCTTTAAGTTTTAATATAAATCTAACTCTAACTTTAAAATAATATTATTTAAAGTGAAGCAGAATTACATAATGTATAACTAATCAAACTATAAAATTTTAATAATTGCTGACAAAGCAAAACAAAAAAAAAAAGCAAAAAACTTGAAAATACAAAAATGGCAGTCTAAACCTATCTTGAATAAAAATATTGAAAAGGCAATTTTGCTTATATATAACTATCTAAAACCTGCTTTAATTCTAATTCAAGATAACTATAATTTTAAAATTAATTTAATAAATTATATATTATAAAAATCTACTTCAAGAGATGTAGCGACTTAGTATAGCAGTAATAGTAAATAACCTGAAATAACCCAAATGACTTAAATGACAAATAACTAGGCATTGGGTCATTTCAAGACCCAAATAACTTAGAAGGTTATTTAACTTATATTAATTAATATTCTATCGCCATTTAGCCAATCAGAATTTACTGTCAAACAAAATTAAAATATAATCGATAATCATAGCTATATATTAAGGTCAAAAATTTTACTATGTTAATTAATATTTATATCTTAAATAAAGTTGTTTAAAATAATAAATTATATATATTTTAGAATTTTCATATAAACTAAAAAACTTTTATTAATTCACTTCTGTGCTTTACATTTATACGAAAGTTAATAAAAAAATTTTAATTTATAAATATTTATTTAGTAAGACTTTGACTTTAATACATGTATAGCTATGATTATTAATTAGGAATGTAATAAAGTTTGATAACTCTTTATATGAGCAATTTGACCAATAAAATTATTTCATATGCAAATGATCTATGTAGATGCTTAATGATTTTATTATGATTTGATGATTTGGGGTCATTTAAATTTCAATCAAATGACAGAATCATTTACTGTTCCTAGCTTAGATCAGGAATAAAAATTTTTATTGAGCTTGGCCTATTTCAAAACTTATAGACTAAATGACCCTTAAATGACCTGGTCATTTCTAAATGACCATAGTTATTTGGTCACGAGTCATTTCCAAATGACCCAAAATTGAGATGACTAATAATGACTAGTCATTTAAGATCATTTGAAAATTTTGCAAATAACCAGGTTATTTACCATCACTGTAGTGTAGTGATCTAGTTGTTACTCTTTTCAAGTGGCAGGTCTAGAGTTTAAATTTCATAAATAACAATTTTGAAAAATAGGCCTGTGTTATAGTTAATAGTTATAATTATTAGTTGGATCTAGAACTAAATCTGTAACTTCAATCATACTATCTAGTAATAGAAGCTTTGGCACAATAAATCTAAAAAACTGGAATAACTGAAAACTTATTTGGGAAGTTTCAAATTTGGAGATAGCAGTGATCTTCAATAGTACTACAGAAAAACTAAATTTGAACTGGGCCCGAAATTGGAAAACTGAGTGATTATGTCCTTAAGTGAAGACATATCAACTGAACCACCAGGCTGATGCACTAGAGAAAAAGCCCATATGCTCTAAAAATATGAACCAAGAGGAGAGTGACTGTGAAACACCTAAAGCCTAAGCAGACCAACTCTTCTGGGTTGCTAGCTGGAAGTAAGAAAAAAATTGATAAAGAATCTAGATAAGAAGATGGTTCAAATGTAGATACTGGGATTGTTGTAAACTAAATAAGGCAAGAAGTATAGGTTAATATTTATTATAAGTGGGAATATATAAATATTATAAGATTATTTAATATAAAAATATTTATTTGAACTAATCAAAACAGATTTGAGACTAGCTAGAGTTAGAGTAAGAGTTATAGTATTGTTTATAGTTAGCTTCAGGTTAGGGTTAGAGTTTTTTTATATTAAATAATCTTATAATATTTATATATTCTCACCTATACTAAATAAGATCTGAAGTATATAATAGATGCCTAATTAGAAAGGTTAGTACTTGAGAAATGTCTGTAAAATAGTAGCACTCCAAAAGGTGGTATGAGATATATATATAGAATAGCAGGTTAATATATACTAATTAGGAAAAGGTTATAGAAACATGTAGGTGAATATATGTTTGAGACATGTACTGCTTTGTTAAATTTATCTCGAGAATAGATTAGCTATAAATAGTTCGTAAGTTTTAAAGTTAGAGATTTATTTTCAAATTGTGGTTAGTAAGTCCTAAAATAAGATGCAAAATTTACAAGAAGTAAATATTAAAATCTGCATATATATAGTAAGGAATACTCTGGGTTAAAGGGCCAACAGCAGTAGTTAGAACCAGAGAGTTTAAATGAATACCCTATAGTTGGAGTATAGATATGGCAGATAGTGTAAAACCTTTAGCATAGCACTAATATTTCAGGCAAACTATTTAAATTAAGCACCAAAGTGTATATATGGCTTGATATACTCTTGTTATAATTATATTATAAAATATTGTTTATACTCTAATAAAAAGTTTTTAGGCCAAAGAAGTCATCTTAATACCAAAAAAAAAAATTTACTTCACTTTAGATATTCTTCTAAAACTAATAAATAAATCTTTTTTTTAGTTCTAAAAAAAGTTATAAAAAAAATTTTTCTTATTCTAATAGTAGTTAGAATATCAAAATCAGCTTGTGAATTAAGGTTAAAGACAGTACTGAGAAATTAAACAGTTTTGGTTTTTAAACACCTTGTCCAAAACCAAACCTAAATTTAATTAGTCTTGGACAAAATTATATATATAGGATAATTTTAATACTCACTAGTAATGAATTTACTAATCCAATTAGAATTAAAGATTAGGTGTAATATGCAAACCAATTTTGTATAACAAAAATAAGAATTTTTTTTAAAAAATTAATAACTTAAAACTTTGCTTTAACAAAAAAAATTTCTTATAAAATTTTACTATATAATGTATATTTTTTTTGAATCTAATATTAAATCTAACTCTTATTCTAATAATAAGAAATATAGTATTTATTTGTTTTGCTATATATAATTATGTATAGATAATCACTAATGAATTTTGCTACTAGTGAATACTAAATTAATTCATATATATAATTTATTCAATAATTTTTAGCTAATTCTATTCTAATCTGGGTTAAAGTAATTTGTCATATAATCTATATTTATATTATATAATACAAAGGCCAATCAGAAGAGATTTTGTAATTTCAAAAAAGTCATATGACTTTCTACCTAGAATTGGCCAATAGAATTGCAGATAATATTATTAGCAAATTTAAATAAAAAAAACAATATATATTTTTTTAAAATAGTTAAAATGTAGCTCCTGCTCCAGACTTTTATTAATACTTAAGTAAATTGTTATATAATAGTGCTATAAATATATACATATTATATATCAAAACTAGGACTAGGACATCAAGTACTAAAACTATTCATCTATAGCTAAAACCCATTTGAGCCATCAACACTCTTATATATGTAATTGATCTAGATTTATATATATCTCTCTAACCACCAATTAGTATTTACATGTCTGCTACATTACCCACAAACCTTTTATCTTTAACTCCCAAATTGGTGTGTACCAGGTAGGTGCTTATTGCTTCCAGTTTGGTATGCCTGTCAGAGAGATTTTCTCTCTCAATTCTTACTTGGCGTACTTTCCAGGAGTTTGTATCTCAAACTATGCAGCTGTCTCTACCCAAATAGGTAAGTATCTCAAGCCTACATGCTGCGTAACTAGCTGGTTTTCTGCGACTTTCAAAACCCAGATCTTAATATATCTAATTAGGTCTGTACTAATGACTATATTTCTCAATATAGTGATAAGGCTATCTAGGCATGTTTTGCAAATGCTTCCAGTAGTCAGTATAGTTGGATAGTATTATAAGGCTTAGAAGTAACAGGTGCATCATCATTTTTTTTTATAGTGATTCTCAGCAGTTGTAGCTTCTAGTTACTATTACATGCACTTATACTAGCTATACTTATATTAGTGGTCCCTAACGCCAAAGGCTCCTATATAGATATGACCAGAGCCTGTTAGGTCTATCAACACATACATGCCTCCATGCTTCAACTTCTTATTGGTCAGTGAGTTCTGTATATGCTAGAGGTGTTTCAAATCTGGTAAGACCAATTCTTTACCACAGGTCTCTTTGTGTTTACCATATTTCTTACCACTTTTCAATTCTGGTTACTGCTGGTCATTCTCCCAAACAAGATTTCCAATTCTGCCTTAAAGGTTGTTGGTGCTACTTTGCTAATCACAAATTTATATACGCAACTTTTGTATAAGGACAATATCATTTATCACCTATTTTTTTTTTATCAGAGGCTTATCTCTTTAGTTTTTAATTATAAATTATCAGGTCTCATATATAAAATTCTAATTTTTTTGACTCTCTCTCCCCTTTAGAAAATCACCTAATAATTGTTAGCTTCCTAATAGAACCTTTTATAATGACTACCATTACACATAGTGCCAACTACTCTACAATAGACCTTCTTTCAGAAATTCCTAATCCAGACCTGTATTTACTTGGACTTCCCACGTCAAGATACTTCCAAATATTTGTAGTCAATATATCTACTAGGACTTGAACCCAAAACCTGCTCATAGAGAGTTGAGACCTAGACTATGAGATCCCAACTCTTAAAACAATATTTTTTAATTAGATATAATTATTTTATTATATTAACTTTTTAATTATACTTTTAATAAAAGTTATAGAGAAAATTATTCTAATTTTAACAATAGTAAAATATAAATTTTTATTTTTTTTAAATGTTAAGGTGAGTACTTAAACCTGAATTGCTTTATTAATATTCAAAGTATATTATATTTATTATCATATTATATACTGTTACTAATTAATTTTTTCAGTTTTGGTTCTAAGGCTTTAGCCTCTAACACCTAGTATCTTCTTTAGTACCAGGAGCATTTGACCCTACACTAAACCCACTAGAGCAGTATATATCCTACATATATATTTACCAGGCTTTCAGTAATCGATGCCACAGCTTAACCCATGTACTTGGGATTAGGACTAACTATTAAACTCCTGTTTGTTACTTACTAATGTCCTTGTAGATTTGATATTTAAACCCAAGTACTATATTTCAGCTTTCATTCTTTCACAATCATTACCAGTCTCTCCTATATTGCTACCAAGCTGTTCTTCCAAAAGAGTTAATCTTGACTGGCTTTAGGTGCTTTAAGTTTGTCTTCTTTTAATACATGCTTCTATAGCATATATTCTTTTTCTTCAGCTAGTACTTCCTAGCTATTCTTAGCTTATATTTTCCTGATGAGCATGGCTTCTGACTTTTTAACTTCTAGTTTAGAGCCAGAAAAGGTAAAGCCCCCAATCTACTAGTTTTCTAGACTAGTAGCCCTGTTAGTAATTGCCAAGTTAACCCATTTGGTACTAAACCAGCAGCAGTTGGTAGTAGATTCCCACTAAAGGATCTTTGTTGCTTAAGTTCACCAATCTTAGCACTTGCTTCCAGATTTGGCCTTCCTATAGCACTATTAAAGATCTTTACTACTTTCTATTTAGAACTTGCCAAGCTGGCTTTGGATCTTCTTGTTCCTCGAAGTTACTGAAAAATATAAATTTGGTCTGGTTAATTATAAGATATAAAAAAAAAAAAAAAATTTATAATTTTTTAAAGTTTTTATATTTTTTAAAAAATTTTTAAAAACTTTAAAGAATTGTAAATCTTTTTTTTATATATATTTCACAAACTACCAGACCAATTTTTATATTTTTACTACTATTAGAATTAGATAATCTTTTTTACAACTTTTATTAAAAAAACAAGTAAGTATATATATATTGCTGATTTTAAAATATTTTAAATAATTTTAATAAGTTTTAAATAGTTTTGAATAGTTTTAGACAATTTTAGACAATTTTAAACAGTTTTGGACATGTCCAAAGCTGTTCAATTAAAAAATTTAATTAGACATGTTCAATTCTTAGCACTAGTTAAAGGCATGAATATAAAGATCTATAAATTTACTGTTATGCAAAGTGTTACAAGGATAGTTAGTGATTTAAGCTAGCTATAGCAGCCATAGCTAAGCTGGCTTAGCTAGCTAAACTAGCCAATGTAATATGATTACTGGCTAGCTAATATAGCTAAAGATAATAATTTAGTATATAGTAAGATTCTAGTAAATTTCAAAAATAAAAATAAATAAATATAAAATACAAGCTAAATTTACTAAAAATTTCTAGAAGTATAGTATTTAGCCAGCTAATTAGCTAATATTTTAGTTGGCTAGCTTAGCTAGCTAACTAAAACCTTATAGTTTAAATTACTAAGAGTAGTGATATTTATTATATAATATTTTTTTACTATTAGGATATTTTCTCCTTCTCATACAAGTCAACTCTAATTGGCTAATTTAAAAAATAGTTATAATATAATATATAATTATATTGCTATTATATATATAATAACATAAACTTAAATAACTTTTGATCTACTGAACTATTTGGATGATTTAACCACCAAAATGATTCTCAGAATAGCAGCTTTCTAATAAATCCAAAAGCATCCAATTCTGATCACTTGATTTAAGATCAGAAGTATTTTGTATTATATTTACTATATAGTAAATATAATACAAAATACTTATGATCTCAGGATCATATGATCAAAATTGGATACTTTTGGGTTTATTAGAAAGCTGTCATTCTGAGAATTATTTTGGTGATTAAATAATCCAAATTGGTCTAGTAAATAAAAAGTTTTTTTTTCACTTTGATAACCTCGCACTAATTTATTAGAATTTTTGTAATTTAAAAAATTAATTATCTAAATTACATATTAGGCAAATACCTAGCTGCTATAAAAGTGCCCAAGTATAGTTATTGCACTGATATTGCCAACAAGCTCTATATATGGTGCTACTTATATTTAAAACTTGCTATAGCTTGGTACTCAGCTACCTACGTTCGAACTGATTATATCTTGCTTTTCTTCTAGACTCATTCCACCAACATTCAAGCAGAATATATTTTTTCTTACTTTTGTATAATACAAACATATATACCAATTTACAAAAAAAAGACTTCTTTTAAGAGCTGATCCCTTCTTTCAAACTTATCCATCTAAAATTTTGGTAATATTTTCCCGAACTCAATCCACTTAGACCTCAGCAGATTATATTACCTTCTACTTCTACATAAGATTAGCATATATGCCAAAATTATAAAAAAAAATAAATTTAAAAAAATTCCTAAAAGCTCTCTCATAACTAAAAAAAATAGAAATTGTTCTAAAAAAGAAAACAAAACTCAAAAGAGAAAATGAAACAACAAGAAAAAAAGAAAAAGAAAATCTAAACTGATTCTAATATAAATGAAAATAGATAAAACAAACAGAAAAAAAAAAATTAAGTGATTTGATATACTATTATAATCTGTGCTAGGTGATTTAAAAATTATATACTAGATGCAACATTTGTATATCTCTGTTGTAAGACTAAACTTAACCTTAAAATTCTCTTCAACCTATTTCTGAATCTTTTTAATAATCTAGTCCATATTTCAAGCCAAGTGCTGCTGCTATACTAGGATTCAACTCTCTATATATAGTGCCAGTGATGACAAAGATTGCAACATTTCCATAAAGGTGCTGTCACTCAGATACTTGTGTTTTAAGCCACTTGCTGCCACCACCAGGGATTTCTTTTTTGACCAAAACTTGTTCCAGGGCCTGTACAATATATTTGTTTTCAAATACATGGTTGCTATCTATCGGTCCATTCAAATTTAGTAAGTAAACAATGCTGATTTTTTGAAGAGGGTAAGCCAAATCTTCACTTTTTATGAAAAATTTTGAAAACTGACAGAAAAATGACAAGAGGTAAAAAGAGACTACTTGAGCTTTAAACCAATTTAAAGGAGTGTGAGTTTTCTTTTTTATAGTTAAGACCCATTGTCTAATACCTGCTTAATATTTTTTCAATAATAATAAACTCTGGGCTTGTTAGCAGGTAATGTATAAGAGCTACCTCTAAACAACAAGTGCCAAGACTATGCAGTAAGTGATAAACTCTAAGCCTGTCAGCAAATAGCATATAAGAACTACTTCTAAACGACAGATGCTG
>CAJVPY010001781.1:0-18178 GCA_910591965.1 Dentiscutata erythropus | reverse complement strand
TGGAATCGTGTTATCGAATGGGGAATTGCTCAAAATCCTGGCCTACCGACTAATCCTGAAGATTGGTCCCATGAAAACTTTCTAGCTTTAAAAACTACTTTAAAAAGTTGTCTACCACATATCCGTTATTTTCAGATATCTGGTGATAATGTTCTTAATAACGTACAACCATATCATGAAATCCTTGAGAAAAATCTCTGGAATGATATAATGAAAAAATTTATGGCTCCAAATCAACCAATTTCTTCAAAAATTCTTCCGCCTCGTGTAATTTTAACGCCAAAACTACCAACTAGAACTACAGGACCATTTTCAACAGTTATAAATGAAGCACATGCAGCAGAAATTGCTTCATGGGTTGACAGAAAAGAAAATGTATATTCAGTAACAAATAATCCATACGAGTTTAAATTACTTTTTCGTGGAACAAGAAATGGGTTTGACAGAGATTCATTTTGGAACTTATGTGATAAACAAACTCATCTTGTTGTAGTTATGAAGGTTAAAGGCACTGATGAAATTCTTGGTGGTTATAATCCTATTGGTTGGGATAGACCGGTTAAAGGTGAATCCTTTAAGAGGTGCAAAGATAGCTTTATTTTTTCATTGAAAAATGGTACTATTCAAGATTCTATCTTAAGTCGTGTAAAATATCCAGCTTATGCAATTTATTGTTCTGGGGATTATGGTCCAGTTTTTGGCGGTGGCTATGATTTAGTGTATAATTTTTCTCAAGAGCAATGCTACAGTCGTCAATATTCATATGGAAAAAAAAATTAGGGATAAATCTATACCTAATAGTTCTGAAAGATCATATTTTTCAGTGGAAGAATATGAAATATTCCAGATTAGTAAAAAACTCTAAACAAATTTATAGTTTAAAAAATGTCTTTATTAAATTCTTGGTCATATATACTATGTTAAACATATTATTTATCAAAGTTCAAAGCATTAAAATCGATATTTAATGATTATATTTATTATATACCACTTTCCAATTATTATTTACTAGCTTTTTTGTGACGATTCCCCTGCCATTATCAATAGATTCCAATAAATTTGTTATCCTATGACGTGCAATTCCCAAAATTTCGAAATGTATCGGAACTGTGGTATTAATGATATGACTTCATTTAGCTTTAGCCTTCTTAGGCGACTGCATCTGATCATTGCCGTGTTTGCGCATGAGGTGTCGAGATAACTTCGATCAAAGTTTGAAAATAAATTTCAATGCACTTTTATTGATAGACATTGGGGCATTTTTTTGGTTAACCAAAACGAGATATCGTACGCTAATAGATAACACACTATAGAATCGGGAATTGACAAGAAATCTTTGGAATTGTAATTTATTAAGTGGGAATTTTTTAAAAAACAAAGAATTTAAGGGGATTTTATAGATGGATGATCGACGGCTGATCACAGTAATTTGAAAAGCACCGTAATAACTATAAGCAAACAGCTATTGTTATAGTAGTGTTATTATAAATACAACTTTTATTTGCTACATTCTTTTTTTTTTGAGATCTTTTTAATAATGGATGCACTCAATAATAATACAATCTAAATAAATTTAATTATCGTGGTGTTAACTAAGATGAACGTTCTTTGTTATCTAAGTTTAATAAAGATACTGAGCATATCAACATTCAAAATCTTATTGATCTTTGGATAATGTATTGATTCCAAATAATAATTTATCAACGATAGTTTAATTACAATATATATTAAGGCAGTATTGGCACTGGACATATGTCCAACTATTTTTTATGTTATTGGACTGGGCTGGATATTGGACATAATGCTTAGACATATGTCTAGTCCAATATGTCCAATAATTTTAAAAAATATAAAAAAAAAATTTTGATAAAAATATGGCCTAACAATAAGTTTTCCTTGGGCGATTTGTAATAATAATATTTTGGGTCATTGGGTATTTGTGAATTGATCCCAGACAGTGATAACGGAATGCATGACTGATATTGATCAGCCGTGTAAGCGGCCAATCAGTATTAGTTATGTATTTTTGTTATTACTGTCTGGAATCAATTCACAAATATTCAGTGACCCAAGATATTATTAATTAATCCCCTAACCTTTCACATAATAAAATACATCATTAGCTTATACATAATTAAAGCCTTGATATAAAATAATGTCAAATTAATTAATAATCAAATATATATCTTTTCTTCTTTTAAACATATCGATATTTATTAAAAATAAAAAAATGAAACATTTTTTTATTAAAGCTTCTGATTTTTATTCTACTTATGGTGATTCATTAAAAATTTGAAAAAAATTGAAACCCATTTTCTGAAAAACTTCAAATTTTACAAAAAAAAAGCTGTACCAGAAAATATCCAAAAAAGTACTATAATATAGGCTAAACAGTTTAAAGATTACATTAATGATGTTCAACCTGATTTCGATCTTGACAATTCTAAAGATAAAGTAGCTATTGCATGTTGTCTTTCAGAATTTATAATTCAAGTAAAAACAAGAAATAATACAGAATATTCTTCAGAGTCTTTGTATATTAGAATTAATACAATCAACTGTTATTTGCAAACTACTTTTAAGTATTAGCCTGTTAATATTTATATAAATTTCAAGTTTAAAAAATTCTTTATAGTCATATAAAGAAATTAGAACAATCAACTTTATACCAAGATACAGATCCATTAACTAATAAAGAAATGCAAGCTATTTTTAACCATCTAGAACTCTCTCAAGATAACCCTTATGGGCTTTTATATAGAGTGTTTTTGTGAATTGGGTGCATTACTGCATAATGGGGTAGCTCCTATAATAAATTAAAGTTTGCTAATTTGGTTTCATGTAATGATAGTGAATTTGATTTGGTAACAATTCATGATAAGACACATTAAGGCAGTTATTTTTACCATTGGCATGTATTTGAAAAAGCAAAAGATTAGTATTATATTTTCTCTTCAGATGAACTTGACAAATATGGACCAATTGCTAGAGATGCTATGGTTCTACAAGAATCATGGTCTGAACTGGTCTTTTGGACCAGTCCAACTAGTTTTCAGTGCTAAATTTAGGACTGGTCTGAACCAGTTCAAAGCCTATAGAATAACTTTATTAGCTAAATATATATATATTGATAACCATATTTATAAGTTTTCAATATTAGCCTAATTTAGTAACTTATAAATTTTTGATTAGTAACTTGTTAATATATTCATTGTAGTGATGCAATAAAATCATTCTAATAATATTATGGCTCAAGTCATAACTAACAAAAAGACTTATATCACAATTAGTTATAACAAAATATTGGAATAATTTTACTACATCATTAGGCATTAGCAATTTTTTCAATTGCTTCAGGATTTATGATGATAGCTATAAGGTCTTTTTATATATAGTGATCATTAAAACCACATAGCTTATATTGAAAACCAGCTAATTGATTAATTTATAAACTAGTTTTAAACCACAGTCAAGTCCACGGTTCTCTGGTAGAACCAGTTTTTAGGACCAAGATTGGACTGGAATAGATTGTAATATCTCCACCAATTGCTGATATTAAACTCTATATATCGAAATAACCTCTTAATACAGATGAAGAATTTTTCTTTATCTACTAATTGATTATTTAGGTATACATACTATACTTTATAGTTTTTTTTTTCTTATAATTATCTATAATATAATTTTTAGATGACATTTGGTATTCAAACCATTATTTAGGTTATAACAAATTATCCAGTTTTATAAAAGAAATTTGCACTATTATAAGTATTAATTGTACTAGTAGAAGAATTTTTAACTACTTATTTTGCAAACATATAGCTCAAAAGCTAAATAATGCTGGTGTAGATATTCAAGCTGCTATGAATATCACAAAGCATTATACAATTGAGGCATATAATATATACCATATACAGAATAGACAACAATAAATTAATATTACAAAACTTGTAGTACTACCTGGTATATAAAAGGTACAAAATATTTTATTCTTTTTTTTTTTTTAAAAAAAAAAAATTTGGCAGTCTTGCCTTTACTTTATTAGGCTTTTTAATATTATACTGTGAAATATTAAATTTTCGAAAGGTATAAACCCTAATGCTATCTAAATTACAAATATTAGCTCACTCAGCTCTTTGTGACCAGAGTTCAAATTATCCATGTGCAACCTGCTATAGGCAGAATTCTTCTCCAAAATATTCTTTACTGCATTTGCAACGAATAAATCTTCACTGAAAGATTCCCACTGGCTCATCAAGACTATCTATCCTTCCTTCTAAACTTTTTTCACCTAGATCTGGGCAGAATAGTTTATTTCTTACTTTTCCATAAGGGAAGAAAAAATATGCCACATCTATAAAAGAAAACAAAACTATCTAGGAAAAAAAAAAAAAACAAAAAAAAGAAAAAAACATTTAACTGAAAAAAAGGGCCCTAAATATAATTCCATTATAATAGGACAAAGATGAAAAGAGCAAAAAAAAAGACATAGGAGTCCTGATGAACTACTTTAAAAAAAACAAACAAAAAAAACAAAAAGAAAACAAATACACTATTATAACCTGTACCAGATATAAAGGTAAAAATTATGTACTAATTGCAACTAATTAATATATCTCGGCTGTAAAGCTTTGCTTTAACATTGGGACTCATTTCAGACATATCACCAGGGTTGGGTATCTCCTAAATGGGGTTATCGATCGCATCTCCATACCATAGTATCATAGTGATAAACAAAACAAACACATGGTTGCATTCTACTGAGTTTGTCCAAATTAGGTAAGTGCAAACAATGCTGATATTTTGGAGAGGGTAAGCTGAAATGCCCACTTTTTGTCAAAATTTTTGGTGAGGTCAGCAAGATGCAAGAGAAAGGAAAAAAAAACACTTGAAATCACTAAAAGAGCATAAATTTTCTTTTACTAGAATCAACTATTCACTGGAGCCTGCACAGTACTAGGTCTTTTTGGTAAGTAATAAACTCTAAAGTAGTGTATAAGAACTACTTCTAAATAACAAGTGCTGTGCCTGCAGTTAGTAAGTGATAAACTCTGAGACTGTTAGTAAATAGTATATGAGAACTACTTCTAAATAACAGCTGCTAACTTATAGTCTCTTTTCTCATATCTTATATGAGAGTCATTGACTTTACTCTAGTGTACTGTATTTTTTTCTAGTAAAACATTTTTTAGAAATTGTGGTCTAAATGATCGTTGGAAAGAGTTGTGTGAGTATGATGACAAAATATTATATTCTTTATTTTTTTATACTTATTATATGTTATTAATTTAAAAATATTTTAAATTTCTACATTTACAAGAGTAATAATAATGAAACTAAAAAAAGCAATTAAGGTGATAGCAATAATATAATTAATAGTGAAAATGAAAATAACAATGAATCTTATAATAAAAATATTAATAAAAATACTAAAAACAAAGAAGACCAGGCCAACTTATCTACTAGATCTTAATTTTGATATCCACTTACTCCTTTATCTATTTCACAAGTGGCTCAAGATGATATTGCTTAAGAATTTTAGTCTAAAGGTTTAAATTTTAACTTTACTAATTGTAAAGTTAAAATTTTTCTTAGTTGTTAAATAATTTATTACTTTTTTTTAAACTGTAAATCTAACAAGTTAATACTCTTTCTAATGATTACTTGATTAAATTTTTTTAAAAAAACTTTTTAACAAAAATAGTAAAAACCAATCTTCAGATTATAAGTCAAAAAAGAAAGAACTATAAAACAGCATCTGTTATTTAAAGAAAGTTCTTATATGCTACTTGCTAACAGTTTTAGAGTTTATTACTTACTGCAAACTTGTGCTCGTTGTTTAGAGATAGTTCTCATACAAAACCTGCTAGCAAGTTCAGAGTTTATCACTCATTAACAAAATTCGAGTAGTACACTGCCTGGGTGGAAAGTTGTTTCTGTTGTTTTTTGTAAATCACTTTCTTTTAAGTGGTACTAAGAGATCTCTTTTTCATTTGTGTTTTTTGTTATTCTTATCAAAATTTTTAACAAAAAGTGGGCTTTTTGGCTTACTCTCTCCAAAAGATTAGCATTGTTTATATCTACAAATTGGGATGAACTTAGTAGAAGGCAACTACATGTTTTGTTTTTTTTTGCAAATACAGTACTATAGTGTGGGAAAGAAATCTTCATCCCCATTTAGAAGATACCTAAGTCAAGTCAATTCCCGGAATAAGTCCCAAGGTTAAACCAAAGTTTTTACAATCAAAATATAGTAATTAGTTGCAATTATTATATAATTTTTACCCTTATACCTAGCACAGACTATAATAGTGTATTATGGCTATCTTTTTTTTTTTGCTTTTTTATTTTTGTTTATTTATATTAGATTATTTTAGAATTTGTTGTTTTTTTTTCACTATGAGGTGTTTTTTTTCTAAAATATTTCTATCTTTCACAAATATGGCTTTATTTTTTTTACTTTTATGTACAAATAAGAGTTTAATTATATTGTTGAGCTTAGGTAAAAGAAGTCTAAAAGAAGAGAGAGATGGTCATAACAGGTACTATCTGTTGAAATTCGGGTCATATCCAATTGCAAAAGGAGTCCGGAAGGAGAAAAATCCTACTATAGAGGTACCAAGTTGGTAACCAAGTTAGTCATAATTTGTAATTTAAATAATGATTTGGGCTATAGTACTTGTTGTTTAGAGATAGTTCTCATATACTATTTGCTAACAAGTTAAGAGTTTATCACTTACCTTCTGAAATGCTCAGTTGTAAAATTTTACATATTCTAGATAAGTTATACAAAGTCTAATAAAGTTAAAGCATGACTGCCAAATTATATATAAAAAAAAATAAATAAATAAATAAATAAATAAACTGTAAATATAAAAAACATTGATTTAAATAGCATGGCAGATATTTGTTTTAATTGGTCAAAAAATATAAAAAAGTAAACAATATTCATAATGTAGATTATTATATAAATTTAAATATATGTATATAAAGATTAATTTAACTCATAGGAAGATCTTCATATGATTGGTTAATTTTTGTCAGTTTATATATGATTGACTATGATAATTAACCAATCAATTACATAAATTTTAATAGAAAACAAAGAAAACTTCACTTAAAGAAGCTTACATCAAAGTAATTTATTATTATAACCTTTATTAAAAATACAACATGAAACAATAATATTTATATACTGTTATTATAGTTTTTCTTGACACTTCTTGACTTTTATTAATATTTCGCTAATTTAACGATGACTGGAGTATCATACTAGATACTACTACCAATATTGTATTCATGCAAACAACAGTTTATTCACTCAGATTGTTTTTTTACTAAGCAACATAACTTCAAGTTATTTATTATTATGAATCACTATAATTATTATATTATTTATGCAATCACTATTTTAACTTTTAATTAAATTTTATACAAACTCAAATTACCCCATTTATGCAGATCCCAATTTCAATACCTATCTCTTGTGCTATGATTTCTGGGACAACAATTCAATCATGACATTGTATATACTACTGTATTAACTAGTACTCTGCAAAATCAAATCAAAATTTAAATATTTGAAAATATTTAATAAAACTTTGATTTAAATTTCAAATTTTGATTTAATTTTGTAAAGCACTAAGTATAATATTTAGAATATATAAAATAAATAAAATAAGAGTATTAGTATAAGCTTTTTTATTATATTAAACAGTATAATAAAGTTCTTTAGATTTAGATTTTAATATGTAGCATCTTAATTTTATTTTTTTTTTTGTTGGCCGATTTCAATATTTAAAACTTATAGCTAAATATAACTAATACTATAATAAATAGTAAAAATATTTGCTTCTAAATGAAGTTCATTTGAATAGAATTAGATTGAGCCAAATTTAAATAAACAAAATTATATTAATTTTAAATAAATCAATAAAATATAATTTTTATATATAAGTTGAAATAATAAATATCTTTAATTACCTTTAAAATTAATTTTGTACTAATAATTTTGTTAGTATATTATCAGTATCTAAGAATTGCTTTTTAATTTTATTATTATCTGAACTAGCTATCTTATCAAGCCAATTATATACAGTCAACTCCCTCTAAGTGCATGTTGCCGGAACTAGTACTTTGACCTAATTAGAGAAAAATTAAAATTGTTAAAAATTTTATTTATAAAAAATTATAAAATCTTTAAAAATTAATAACTTTTAATCCACTGAACCAATTTGGATGAGTTAACTACCAAAATGATCCTCTCATGGAGATAATTCCAATGAATTTAAAATCGGCCAGATCTGATTATATGATCCCAAGATCATTAATGTTTTGTGTTATAAAATATAATACAAAACATTAACGATCTTGGGATTATATTATCAGATCTGGCTGATTTTAAATTCATTAGAATTATCTCTGTGAGAGGATCATTTTGGTAGTTAACTTATCCAAATTGGTTTAATGAATCAAAAGTTATTAATTTTTAAAGATTTTATAATTTTTTATAAATAAAATTTTTAACAATTTTAATTTTTTTCTAATTGCAGATTCTTTCTAAATGCAGGTCAAAGTACTGGTCCTGGCAACATGCACTTAGAGAGAGTTAACTGTACTTTTTTTTATTTTAATTCTGCAAATATAGAATTAAAATAAAAAAATTTTGTTGAATTTAATTAAATAGTTAATGAAAAATCTTCACTAGAATTTTAAAAAAATCATTAGTTTAATTAGATATGTTTTGTGATTATCTGACAATTATTGATGATCAGGAAATTTCGTAAGATGCCAGGCTTTAAATAATCTCAAAAAAGTAAATTTTGTATAGAAATTCATCAAACATTGCATTTTTATATAGTAAATTTTTTAAATTTTGCTTTATTTTATATATTTATTTGGATAAAATTATACAAACTTTATACAAACTTAAATCTAAGTTGTATTAGAGATCTTTGGGGGTCTATTGTTATTTTGAAAAGTAAACTCTAAATTAGAATCAAAAATATTCAAAAAAGATAATAAATAAGTTTTCAAAAAGGTCAATATAATCTCTCAAATTTTATTAGCTATTAATTCAGATTAACAGACCCAAACCATTTGCAGTAAAACATCTCTATACTATTACCTCTTTCTACTTAATTTAAATATCAGTACAAGACAATTTATATTATATTTTTCATTAGGTAAGTGCTAAATATAACTATAACCATCTTCTTTAAATACTTTGAAACAAGACTTGTTACTCTAAATAATATTATTTTACTCAAAAGTCTAATCCAAATATTCATTTGTCTAGTTGTAATAGATTTTACAATTTGAAACACTAATATATAGTTTTTTCTTTTTAATATAAGTATAGTAACCTTCTTCATAAAAGTACTATTGCAGAGTATGTGTAAAAACATTTACTAAAGTTAACTACAAAAACTCATTTTGCAAAATATTCAAACTGGCTTTATAGTTAGGCTACACAAATTTAATTTATTGGTTTTTGTAATATGAAGCTTTTTAAATAGACCTGGCTAGCCGGCTTTTTTTTTTTAATTTATATATAAAAATTAATAAAATTTTTTTTAGAAATTTTTTATTTTTTTTTTAATTATAAGTGTATAGCACCTGCACTTAGATTTTATTAATACTTAAATGATTGATATATGATGGTGCCTATACATATACATATTATTTCAAGTACTAAGACTAGGATATCAGGTATACAAACTATTTATCCATGGCTAAAACCCACCAGAGCCGACTGTACTCCCACTATACTGTTGACCTGGATTTTGTATATTTTTACCCACTGCTATTTAACTTCTACATGTATACCGCTTCACTCACATTACCTACTATCTTAACTCCCAAATTGGTGTGTTAATGCTTCAGGTAGACACTTAATGCTTCTAGTTTGGTGTGCCTAGTTTGTGCTTCTATTTGGCATACTTATAGGGGGTTCATATCTCAAGCCATGCAGCTGCCTCTACCAGGTAGGTAAGTATCTCAAACTACAACCAGCCCACTTTTCTGTGGCTTTCAGAGTTTAGGTCTTAATGTATCAAATTTGGTAATTGTGCAAATGGCTATACTCCCTTTATGGTAACAAAGACCCAAACATATTTCGTAACAGGTTACCCTGCACTTCCAGAATCAATAGTTGGCTGGCATCATGAGGTTCTTTACATAACAGGTGCATCATTGTTTCTTTTTATAGTAATTCTTAGCAGTTGTAGCTTATTTACACACTATATGCACTTATACTAGCTATCTGCATTTTGGTAAATCCGAACTACTTTTAATGTCCAAAGACTTCTATATGGGTGCGCCCAGAGCTCCGTTGGGTCTTGATATATACACACCTCCATGCTTTGGTCTCCTTTTGGTAAGCAATTCTATACAGCGCCAGAGGTGTTCCAAATCTGGTAAAGCCAATTCTTTATCACAGATCTCTTTGTATTCACCACATTTCTCACCACTTCCAATTCTAGTTACCGCCTGGTCATTTTTCCAAACAAGATCCCCAATGTCATCTTAGGGGTTGTTGGTGCTATCTTGCCAATCGCGGATTTACATGCACAACCTTTGTGTAATAGAATCTTCTATAATGACCAACATTACACATAGTGCCAACTGCTCTACAATGGACCTTCTTCCAGAAATTCCTAATCCAGACCTGTATTCACTTGGACTTCCCATAGCAGATACTTCCAAATATTCGTAGATAAACGTATTTACTAGAACTTGAACCTGAAACTCGCTCGTGGAGAGTTGGGTGTTTAGACCACTAGGTCGTGGGATCCCAACCCCTTTTTTAGAAATTTTTTAAAAACTTGTCTGGTTATTAAAACATATAAAAAATTTTTTATAAAAATTTTCAAAATTTAATCTGGCTAGGTATAAGAACCAATTAATTAACTTTGTATAGTTTTACTTTTTTTTTTTTTTTCTCTCTTTAAGGTGACCTCTTTTGTCAGTAAATTTTATTATAGTTAAATTGGGGTTAGTAGTATTTACAATGATTTAACTATATATATATTACAACCCACCTTAGAACTATCTTTGATCATCCTCGAGGTAAACTTGACATCGCATTACATGTCCCACACATGATAGTATATACTCATTCAGTAATTACTTCCCAATTAGTACATATTGTCTGCCATCATTGTGTTCATATCTTAAGCCATCTTTTGGGATGCTGCTGTAACACAATCCATATCTCAAGTACAACCTTCCTAATTAGTCCTTCATTACTTTACTTCTGCTCTTATTTGGTTTATAACCAACCCCAGTAGCGACATTTCCTGACACATGGGTTCGGCTTCTGAGACAACTCTTCTTCTAATCCAGTTAGCCTACAGAGTCCTCTCATACTTCAATGGCCAGGTTGGTGTAACCCTGCCTATAAGGGTCATGATCATCAGGCCTCCGGTTGAGTTTCCAATATAGTCTTTACTCTGTAGTACTGTCAAAAGTTAGCTACTAATCCTAATTCGGAACTTCCCAAGCGGGTCCTTATATACGAAAGAGATTTCTAAGATTTACACGATCTTGGACTTATCGAGAGTTTGCACTGCTCTAAACTGGTTTGCATTCTTTCGTGATCCCAAGTTTTCTCAGTTGTACAAACGCTAGCGAATCTTCCAGGAATACTACGCCCTGATGTGACTTAAGTTACAGATACTCTAATCCAATCATCTTATACAAGTTACCGAAACACAAATCTATTTTTCAAAATCATCGTCCGTGGGATTTGAACTCTAGACCTGCCACTTGGAGAGGGTGACGACTAGACCACTTTACTAAGCCACCACACTTCTAGCCTTACTTTTTAACCCACAAATTAAGTAATATTTATTATAATTATTTAATACAGATAGCTTTTCACTCCGAGCAAGAGGTTTTATTTCACCAGTTTGTTTATAATAGTTAACTATGTTTTAAACTGTTGATTTTGAAAAATTAAATTGTTGTATAATAGTTGAAACTAAAAAACCACATCTCCAAGCACTAACTATCTAACTTCATTTACTTTCAGATACTTTTTACATTTTTAAAACATAGAAAAAAACTACAAATACGATAACAAATTTTTTTTACTTTTTTAAAAACTACAGGTCTTATACTATTTAACTATATGGATATTAACAATATATTTTCTAACAATTACAAACAAACAGATTTTTAATAAATTCTTTCGTTTGCTAATCATTACTAAATTGATCGATGGCTAGTAACTTTTGTCAGAGGATATATAGTTTATTGATATTTAGAGAAGTGCAAAAAATCACGTAATTTTTTAGGGGGGTGGGGAGTTTCTATTTATCACGTTCTATATATACATATATAGTCAAATAGCCAATAATATTAAAGTATTTATTGTCGCAGATCATAATGAAATCAGATTAAAATAAAACTAGTAATCTTTCTTGCTTATCTTTAAAGCTTATAAAACCTACTTATATTCTTTTATTAATAAAACTAACACTAAACCCTAACTCTAAAAAATATCTCCCAAAAAATTTTAAAATTTCCTAAAAAAATAAAAAAATTTCATTTTAATCTGATTTCATTTTAATCTGCTACATTTATTATATTAAAAATTATATTATTATATTATTATCCAGATTTGAATTACTCAACAACCAGTTATCCAAATAAGTTGAAATTTTACTATTAATAAATATGATATCAGGCTATAACATATTAAAATTTCATGCAATTTGAATTAGTAGTTCTTGAGAAATTGCTTAAAAACTATATATAATTGTGTTATATAAATTGTATATAGATTTTAAATAATTTCTTAAGAACTACTAATTCAATTTAGTTAAAATTTTAATATGTTATAGCCAGATATTATATTTATCTACAGTGTAAATTTTATCTAATTTGGATTAGTAGTTTTTGAGAAAATTATAGCTAGATAACTGCTAAATATTAATATAAATTTTAAAAAATATAATTTAAATAATTATAAATATATATATAGTTCTAGCTGTAATTTTCTTAACAACTAATAATCCAAATTGGATGAAATTTTTATTGTAGATAGATATAATATAGTATTACAACATATAAAATTTTAACCAATTTGAATTAGTAGTTCTTGAGAAATTAATAAAAACTTATATATAATTTAATTAAAATAATTGTTTATAGTTTTTAAGTAATTTCTCAAGAACTACTAATCCAAATTGTTTAAAATTTTAATATATTATAGCCAAATATCATATATATTTGCAAAAAAAATTTCATCCAATTTGGATTAGTAGTTGTTTAGAAATTTATATCTGAAAATTTTTAAATTTTATAATTTTTTATATATTTTAAATATTATAAAAGATAAAATTTGGAGATGTGGTGACTTAGTGAAGTGGTCTAGTTGTCACTCTCTCCAAGTGGCAGGTCTAGAGTTTGAATCTCACAGTTAACAATTTTGAAAAATAGGCTTGTATTATAGCAACCTGCATATCATAATTGAATCTTGAATTGAGGATTTGTAACTCAAGTTGTACCAGAAAGTGATCCTGAGAGATCCGCTGGCATTTGTACAACTAGAGAAATCCGGGAACTACAAAGGAATGCAAACTGGTCTAGGGTGGTGCAAACACTTGATAAGTCCATGATTGTGTAAATCTTGGGGATCACCTTTACCATACAGGAAGCTCATTTGGGAAGTCCCGAGTTTGGAGATAATAGTGATTTTCGATAGTACTACATGAAGGCTAAATTCGAACTGGGGCCTGAGATTGAAGAACCGAGTGACCAGGTCCTTTAGTAGGGGGACACACCAGCCAAACTACCAGTTTAGATGCACCAGAAGAAAAGGCCATACGCTCTGAAAGTTTGGACCAAAAGGAGGGTGTCCTTCAGGCACCTGAAGCCTGGGCAGACCAACCTGTCTGGGTTGCCGGCTAAAAGTAAGGAAGGGACTGATAGAGAATCCAGGTAAGAAGACAGTTGAAGTGTGGGTATCAGGACCAATACAAGGGCAAGAGTACATAATAGAAAACTAATTAGAAAGGTTATGCTTGAGATATAGATTGTGTTATAGCAGCACCCCAAAAGGTAACATGAGATACGAACACAATGATAGCAGACAATATGTACTAATTGAGAAGAAATTACCGAACATGCAGGTGAATACATGTGTGGGACGTGGACCACTTTGTTAGGTTTACCTCATAGATAGATTAGCCTCTTTGGGGTTAATAAGTCCTAAGGTGGGTACAAAATTAGATTAGACAATAGTAAACTACTTGTGTATAGTAAGCTATGCCTCAGATTAGATAGTATCTATTGGTTTGGAAGTAAGTTACGGTCAGAGAGTTTAAATGGGTACCCCCCTAGTTGGGATACAGGTATGGCAGATAGTGTAGAACCTTTGGGTAGACTACTTAAATTAGGTACTTAAAAGGTGCACGTGTGGCTATATATACTCTTATTGTAATTAAAAAACAAAATTATCTAATAAAATGTTCCCGGCCAAAGAGGTTACCTTAATACCAAAAAGAAAGAAAAAAAGATAAAATTTGATTGGTCAATAGCCCTATTACTAGGGAGGGAGGGGGTATAATCTATGTAAACCCTAATTACATGATTTACTGCACTTCTCTTACTTAACAACCACTTTCCTAACAATTATTTTTCCAACAATTATTTCTCCAGCATACCAGCAACTATTTCCTCTGATATGACATAACATAATTGTTAGAGAAATAGTTGTTAGTAAAATAGTTGTCAGAAAAAAGTTTTGTTAGGAAAATAATTGCTAAAAAAATAGTTGTTGAGGAAATGGTTATCGGATAAATGATTATATATAGTAATTGTATAACAATTTTGTAACTATATGATGCTATATACTAAATTTCATTGGCAATTTTAATCACAGATCATCAAAGCATTTTTCAAATAATAAATTAACTCTTGATGTGTTAGAGTAAAGGTGAGCACTTGGGTTAGGGTTTGATAAGATTAGTAGGAGCTTATATATAGCAAAATTTTGCAAGAAAATTTTTTGTTAAGAAAGAAAAATGGTTTTATAATCAAAATTTGAGTTATAGAAAAAAGCTGCAGTTTGTTTTGTTTTTACGTTATACCTGATTCCATGGCGTAATTGGTTTAAAGTCACGTGGTCACAGACTTTTTATGCAATTACTATGTATAATAAATAAATGTCGATAAGCCGCATCTAAATTTACTTATACTGTACACTCTCTTCCTCAATCTATCATCAACACTCTCTCAAACCTACTCACCAACCGCTAGAATGAAGTCATAACCAACTTTGGTTAATATCATCATATCAGGTTCAAAATGGTATTGATCAAGGAGAGACTATTACCTCTTTGCTCTAGCGAATCTATTATGACCTTCTAATTACCTACATATATTCAACCTTCCCTGGCTACTCAACTTCTGTCTCATGGCCCACTAATTTAAAAAACTTTTCTACTAATAAGCTTGAAGCTAATAGCTCTGTTTTGGTTTACATGGATGACACTTTGTGGATTGCATCTAGTCAAATTGAGCTTTCTAATATTCTTTTAGTTGTTAAATCCTTTTACAATATGGCCAACATTAAAGTTAACCCTACCAAATCTATATTAACATCCAACTCTAAACCTAATACTTATTATCCAATTTCCTTCAACAATGAAATACTTCCACTATGGCCAGCTAATCAGCCCTTTAAGTTCCTTGGCTGCTGGTTTACTCTTAACAACAAACATACTAAACAGATCCAACTTATCTTCTCTGAATCCTCCCAATTGGTTAAAATTGCTAGTACCAAACAAATAACTGATACTCAGACTAGATATATCATTAATATTGTTATTATTCCTACCTTATAATACAGAATTCATAATATTATTCTTAGCCAATCTGTTTGCAACAAAATTTTTAGACAACATATTAATCTAGTTAAGCACAAAGCTAAACTTTGTCTCACCATTCCTACTAGTGTTTTACTTCACCCACAAATCTATAATATTAAAAATATTTGGGATATTCAGCTTCAACATCACATTCCTAACTTTATTAAACGCCTCAACAACAGATCCCTTCTTGACATATTTACACATATCCGAATCCAACAACTCCAATATAATCTCTGGTCTTCTATTAGTATATTATCTCACCCCAATCCTTTCATTGATGGTCCTAACAGACTTACTACTAATTTTAAAATTATACAACTTCTCAAACATATAAATTGGACAATTAGATCTAATCCAAATACGACTATACCTTCTACTATTCAAGAGGGGTCAATTACTCTTGAATCTATCCTATCACTACACTCTAACTATGCTACTTTCAAAAAACAACTACACCATCACCACATACTTTTTCTTGATCAACTTACTACTTATGATAATTCCTGTCTTCTTGACTGGAAATATATCTCTCTAAGACTCAATAAAATACCCAGAGAAAAAATTCCACAATAGTTTAAACTCTTAGAAACCTCTGTTATTAACTATCCTCCTAACCGATCTATTTCTTCTCAGTTACAACTATCACCAACCAATTACTATAGTTACAACACTGGTCACTTCCAAAAACACTCTAAACCCTGGCTTATCACAATATCTAATAACCAAATTATCGTTGGCAAAGCCCATCGCCAATCTACAAATTCAGGACATACACTAATCACTCACTGGCAGTGTGATCTTACAACTGCTTTCTCAACCTTATATCCTATTTCCAATATAACTACTAAACCATGTCCTAGCTGCTCTTTTAATTCCAATATTATTAATAACAAATGTACTATTCTTATTCCAACTAGCTATGCTATTAAATTTCTCAGCAGACTTTATCCTGATAAGTCTATTAACTTTAATGCAAATCCTCTTGACCTCATACATTCAATTCAACTTCAAGATATCTCTTCAATTCCTGCACCTCCAAATCTTTATATACAAACCTCACAAATTCCTTCTATTTTCTTAACTAACTCTGTATCTAACACTCTTCAACAGCTTGCAGATTTCAACTGCCATTCTACTGATCTTACATTTTATACTAATGGATCTGTTGTTAACTCTGAAAATCTCTAATGCTCTAAGGGAATTGGTTGGCTACAAGTAGATAACAATAACATTCTTCACACATTCCATGCACAAATCTTATTATAGCCATGCTCTTTTAAGGCTGAATTGCTTGCAATTCTGTTTGCAATATGCATTGCTCCTAGGAACTGCAATATCCAAATTTTTACAGACTCCCAATCTGTGATATCTAAGTATAACAGTTTAACTCAGCAACCTACTAGCTCTCATTCTTCCAACATACCATACTGGCCTATATGAAATACACTTCTTAACTTTACCAAATCTTATAACCTAAATATTACCTTTCATAAAGTTAAAGCATATCAAAATAATATACTTAATAACAAAGCCGATGAGCTTGCCCGTGACCATCTTCACTTACTATTTCTTATATTTAATTCTTATAATATCTACAACCCTCTGTACACTCCATCTCTTGAAAGCTATTGTTTTGAACTTCCTATTCATCGCAGTATCCGAACTATATGCCATGCAAACACCTTCGCTCTCTGGTCATCTCAAAACTGCTTTCAACCTTGGATATGGATTTCCCAGTATCTAAATTGGAATACAACTTGGCTTTATTTAAATAACAATCAAAAAGTTTCAAACTTTGCACATAGCTTCTAGTCCTCTACTCTTAAAACATTTAGAGTCAAACTTCTTACTGATGAACTTCCTGCATCTCATACTCTACATAAAAGAAACCCTCTTTACTCCAGCACCTGTCATATATGTCAACAAACAAGTACTATGCTGCATTGGGCTATATGCCCATCTCCCAATCTCTTATATAGACTTATTCAAGATTCTTTGCAACAAATTTTATCTGCCCATAAACTTCAAATCTCTCCATCTGAAGTCAAACAGCTACACAGCCAAATTACCAATCTTGATAGCCTTCTAATACATGACTCTCCTGACAAACCCTCTATTTTCTCCATACTCTCTGGCCTTGTTCCTTATGATATTATATATACAATACGTGAATTCACTACCTCTAACCAATTAGCTACTTCAATTTCTATACAACTTATTCTTCATATCAACAAACAACTCTACTCAAATATCTGGATCCCTTACTGTAGCTTAAGACCCCATCTTCAACCTATACA
>CAJVPY010001780.1:0-18182 GCA_910591965.1 Dentiscutata erythropus | reverse complement strand
AATTGTTTACCAAATAAATTTCGAATAAACACTTTTTCTTGATGCAATAAAAATTTTCGAATAAACACTTTTTTTGACGCAATAAAAAATTTTATATTAAATTCTTATATAATAATTTTTATATGTCATTAAGCTGTCGGGTCACGAGATCCGGTTAAATAAAATCTCGGATCAGATTTAAACAGCGATTACGTAACTGATCGTGGTGGTTGGTTTTCCCTTGGCGGTACAGTACTCAAATATTTGATCAAGCCACATATTTTCAAATATTTGATTAAATCAAATGTTGAAAATATTTGATTAAATCAGATGTTTTCAGTTATCCGTTCGAATCAAATATTTTTTTATTATTTATTTGAAGCTTGATAACGCAAATAAGATAAAAATTAATGCCTGATAAAATTAGATACGTAAGTGAAAAATTCTCGCACCATTTACAATATTATCGTATAGAATTTACGACCTACTACTAAATTTTTTCATTTATGATTATTAAATACGTATACGCCTTTCTATTGTTTATTATTTCTTGGCGACAAAATTACACGTATAATCTAGAGATTCTTACAGTATCTTCAAGGATATTTCAAGGAAAGAGCACGTACTGTACGTGTACGCACGTATATACGTATGATGTTTCATTATGTGATACATCTATAATTACTTTTCAAATTTTGGACAAGAAGTTGTACGATCTACACAAGTAACTTATTGAGCAGCAAAATGGAGACTACGTATATTGAAAACCTTTACTCTAATCTTATTAAGTTAGTAAATATTTTATTTTATTTTTTTTCTTGAGTTTTAATAAATATATACTGAAATATATATTATTCGTTATTGCATATGATTTATTTAATAAATTCAACTAGTAGCCAACTTATGTACGTAGCTACCTGGTATTAAAGATCCCATTTATAAGTTTAAGATCTTAATTAACATACTTAATTCGTGATCTACGAGGGAACCAGTGAAAAACATAGTAAAATTTACTATTGTTTTTTGCCTTTTTTGGTTTCCCAAAGATACCTATTCCAAGTGGAGCCGAAGAAATAGTTGAAGCTTTGCCAAGCTCGTCAAAGAAAAGAAAAACAAGTACTCACCCGAATGAAATAATAGTCGCTGAAAGATCGATAAACATCAAGGGCAAAGGTATTTTGTTAAAAATCTAAATATTTAAAGTTATAGGCTGACATTCGGGCATACCAAATTCATATATCTTATACGGACGTATTTTGTATTGGTTATACAATTTCTTTCATAGATTTTATCTGAAAAGTTCTTTCAGACAACATGACGACTCGTCTGCAGCAGAAAATGGAAAAGGATGTATCGATATGCAACGAGTCAGGATATATATATATATTCACGGGTATATATTATAAGTTGTTACTGCTAGGGTTGTTAAGTTATATGTAAGTTACATGTAAGTTGCTGTAACTTACACTATAACTTACCTGACTTTACGTAAATTACAATAATTTACACGTAAGTCACAGTAATTTACATGTAACTTACTGTTGTCAGGTAAGTTTTAACAACCCTAGTCATTGCTTATGTAAAAAGATAATTTCTAACTCATAGTGTATATAGTGTATATAGTTATGTAAAAAGATAATTTCTAACTCATAGTGTATATAGTAATAGACAGTCAAGGTGTGAAGTATAAAATTTTACGAAGTCGGGCAAGCGAAAGATGTGGACCAACATCTTAGGCAGTGGGAGAAAAAGTGCCATTGTATCGTCGACCATATAGAAAAATTCCCCACTGCCTACATACACACAGGGTGGAAAGACTAATACACCTTGAGCTTGCAAATATTAAGGTTTCTCTGCAACCATGCCCTGGTTGCAAAGAAATTGATAAAGAATCAAGATTTTTGATGAGATCGAAAGCATCAAGAAGATCTCCGCCATATGCTATTTTCTGGTTCGACAGAGTGTAAGAGGAGATAAAAGAAGTTATCCTTAATTGGATAACTTATTGTGATCAGGTGTACGGTCCCGCTTAATTGTCTGAAATGGTATATATTAAATTATCAATAAAGTAATTTGAAATTTCCGTCTGTTCAATTATACGATTTTTTTAACATTTTTAATTGATTATTTTATTACAGTATATATGTTCTGCGTCAATCACAAAATTCAATCTCCAACGATAGAGGAATAACTTAAGTGGATTTTCAATGCAATTAGTTAGTAAATTAATTATATTACGATAAATCAGTAATGATTATGTGACAAAACAAATAATAATAATAATAATAATATCAAATCTTTGGCTTAATAAAATAAATAAATTTTTTTCATCAATAATAATCGTGGAACCACAATATATAACATTCTGAATCGTGAGTCTTTTGATTGAATCTTGAAACCTATGTCAGCCAAAAGAAAAATAAATGCTGTTATGATGAACGTTAACGTATTAATAAAAAAATCCAAACCTTCCACATAACCCAAGTTTAAACATTAGGTTCTCATATTTTCAAAATTCTTATATTGATACAACTGAAGGGCTTCGTTTAATTAAACAAGCCGAAGACATAAATTTGTCCGATTGAAAACTTTAATAAAGTAATTTGCTCCATACACCAAGCAACTGGAAGTGCAGATCAAAATATAAACTTGGAAAATTCGTGTAAGATACAATTATATCTCAAATCATGTGGATGAAGATGCAATTTCAAACATAAAGTTCATATCATCCGACGAGCTTTCAATAAAGGTTAACCAGTTCATCAAATAGTTCCTAAAGGTTTTCTAAACTATGTACAGGTAAAATATTAATTTTTCTAATAAAATACAGTATTTATAAATGAATTATCATTATAAGCAGTTTAATTTTGATTTAATATTGTCTTTTTTTCATCAAAAAAAAAAGCCATCCCGAGAGAAGAGACTCGAGAAAATCGACTTAATTGTTGTCATTACACAAAAAAACAACATTTAAATTGTTCTTGTCGAAGAAACAATTCTCTATGTACAAGTATATGTGGGTGTGTTTACGCGATCTGCGTAAAAATGTATCTTTTTTTTTTTTTACGATTTTTCTTTTTATTTTTTACGATTTTTCTTTTTTTATTTTTTTACTAAATTTAATCAAGTAATCAAAATGCATATTTAAATTTGTAATATTTAAATTTTTATCGATTTCACAGATTACAAAGTAACGTACGTTTATTTTTAACACGATTGATACGCGTCAATCTCGAAGCGGAACTAGAGTTAATACTTGAATCCGGATTTAATCATTTGATTTCGGCATGATCGGTATGTAAAAAATATATTTTTGAATCCGGTCCAATTTTTAATATTGATACTGTACATAATTCTTAATTGCTATGATACCTATGTCACAAGTTAAATTACATTGTTGGTCCGATTTCAAAAATTATCACCCATATTTAAACATATCAATATCATATTTACATAAAAATTCTTACTAAAACATGGTAAATAAAAGGTTTGTAACAATAGGATTCATAGAACTTTCTTGAATACAATATGCTAAAAGACCATTAATACACAATGCACCTTCTATGATGAATCGTCTTCCTCGAACAAAAAATGTATATTTTTGAGCAACGAATCCTGAAAAATTACAATCATAGCATCATGATAGTGTTCTTCTGTTTCATCTGAAATTATTTCTATCATCTTCATTTCTTTCTTTTGCAAGAAAACGATGGAAGTTTTTCAAACCAGCCATATCTTTGAAATGCACAAGAACCCGATTTATATAGAAGTTAAGTGTTTTGCAATTTTTTCGAATTGATAAACTTCTAAATATTTTTTAATAAATTTGCCAACGAATGCGCTTTGAAGGTATCATATCTTTGAATTCGACAAGCGATATGCACCTGATTTTAAATTACGTATATTATCAATTTTTATTAAATTTATTATGCCGAAATAAATCGATTTTTTTACTAAGCAAACCTCCTTTTCAACTACTAATAAAAGTTGTAGAGAAGAGAATTTTGAGCATAATGGTGGTTGAAACGTTAAAATCGGCCCAGTGGATCTTCGCGACTATATGTTTACTTCTTGTAAACATATAATCACAAATACAAAAACGCCCATATATCAACCACTATTATCTGTTATGCTCAATATTCTAACTTTTTTTAGAAGTTTTCTTGGTAAAAATCGATTTGTCTTTGGAAAACTCTAGATTCCAAAAAAGGCAAAATTTATATAGTAAACATATCCCCAAAGTTTTTTCACTGGTTCACTCGTAGATCACAAATTAAAGTTTAATAAGCTATTCAGGAATATTAATATTCATCCATTGAGCTGTTAGATTTATATTTAATCGAATTTTGGCTCACAGCATATATAACTTTTAGTTAAACTAAATTATTTACTAATTATATTAGGACCTGGAAACCGGTGTTAACTTAGTTGGGAGAGCATCATTAAAGATTATTTAGATAGACAACTTATTTATATAAGGATGATTTTATGAGATTTCTCTTTATTATAAGAAGTGTTCAAAGGGCATACGACTTCTACTTTACATGAAGCCTTCCTTAAATACAAGCTATTGGATATTCGTATCCATACTAACAGATCTTGAATGGATACATTTTCATACTAAATAAATTATCTAACTTTAAATGGTGCCCAAAATTTTTATTTGATTAATAAAGCGTCGGCCCCGTGATTGTCATGATCGGAATTTGAATCTAACTGTATCGATATCAATTAACGCTAATTTTCGATGTTTATAGTTTCAAGTTCCGATCATGACAATCTCGGGACCGACACTTTTTTTTTCGGCCCGACTAAGTCGAAGAATCCAGTGTATGTAGACTACGTTTTGATATTTCTATTATAAAATGCATCAAAATCGTAATTTCAATCATCAAAGCAGTCGCTTCGGACAATAATTTTTTTAAGATTTACAAATACCTACAAGATTCTGAAAAATTATTGTAAATATAAAAAAATCCTTATAATAGATTATAAAGTATTCCCCTTGTTTTTTATTTTAAATAATCTAGAGATTAAAACCATTTAATCGCACAAATTGTTTCATAGTTTCGGGCTGAATTATGTTGATCTTTGGCCAAAATTATCTTAATGCCGGCTAAATTAAACGGTTAACATTGTCAAATTATTAGAAAAATTTAGGCAATTCCACTCTCTAAAATAATAGATATAACGAGAAGTTAAATTTTAAAAACATCTTTCACATTCGTATAGTAGGTAAATTTCTATTAAGAAGATAATTCATTTAAAAAAAAAAAAAAATTGATCTTTTCAACCTTTATTACACGTATCGTCTAACAACCATGGATATTATACTCAAATTTTGGTTTAAGTACGATAATCTATTCCATTGCGACCAGTGACATGGACAATATGGACTAATGGACATTTATGGACTATGCCCATATTGTCTATATATCTATTATTTTTTTTTTTTATTGGACATAAGGCACTTAGTCCAAATCAAAACACGTGAGCCTATTGTTACGAAATACCCCGATATAAAGAGGCCAAAATTAGGAAAAATTCGAAAATATTCCAAAACTTTCGGCAAAGAAGGTATGGACATGGACACTAGAAGTCCAAATTCCAACATTTCAATTTATCGGTCAACTAAATTTGTTTGCTCATTTCGGTAATTGGCCACCTAAAAAAAACATATAAGCTTTGCCGAATTGGCTCTTTTTTTTTTTTTTTGAGCGGGAAAATGCCGACACAGATTTAAACAAAGTGAAATAGCGTCATAATGATAGTGATTATTTTTATATTTTTAGAAACTTCAATAACTCATAACAATTTTATCTAAATGTTATTTGGATTGCCAATGATTCACTAAGCATTCCAATAAACCAAATAAAAATATTTATTTTTTTTTATTAACGGTTTAGTACACAGTTGTTATTAAAATTATAGAACGTATTGGCTTTTTTTTGATCATAAAAGTGTATACAATAGAAGAATTTTTTGCTATATACAAGATGTAACGTGTATGATTTTGTTACTTACAGACCTAATATGATCTTATAGCATATAATGCAGCATTGCGGTATTACTTCCGCGGCCAAAAAAAAATGTGGTAGCATTATTCTGTAAATTAATTTGGACATCAACTATAGTCAAAATGTTCATTAACGTTAAAAGAAAATAGTAACCTGAATAAAGATCTTAATGATCAATAATAGAGCCGAATGAAAGCATGTGTGATCTTATATAATAAAAAAAGATATAATTTTGTCTTTTATGGGGTCTTTGACTGCAGCTGCATCATGATGTAGCGAATAATACCATATACAGCATTACAATATGATACATGATCGGAGATAATGTATCGGAGTTTGATGGAAACGTTAAATTATTACAGTTTTTGTAGATTAATTAAAGTTAGGTAACCAGTATGTTACAATGTCTTCGAACAGAGAGTACGTATGTACAATTTTTTTTAAAAAAGTATATAATGATGAACTTACACAATGCTGTCATACCTATTTATAGAAATCCATATAGATTAATTTGTATCATTGACGGAATTTTGGAATTTTTGTGGTTGTCATAAATGTTGTACGTACGTAATTGAACATATGTGTAACAGATTTACAGGTAGAAGACACAAATTTCTGCAGAAGGATTGCATTGTCTTAATTTTCCTTGTGGGTTTGAATGAATATGAATTAATAGATATTGCAATGCTTTGTTGAACTTCTTAAGTCAAAACAAATAACGGCACAATCTCCGCAGAATAATCAGTCGCCTTGTTAAGATAGGAAGTATTGTTGAATCCCAAGTCTTAACTTTATTTAAATTGGAGATTCTCATTAAATTTAATGCCAGGATCTTATTATAATTAGCACCGAGTCGGTTTAAATCAAAAAAAGTAAAGTATTAACTTTTTTGGTCTTCTACAAAAGTTCGTGCAACAATGGCGCGAAAATAATTCCAACACAAATACGTACGTACGTACGTTTTTATATTTTTGGTAAATGAAAAAGAATCTATATAGGGATCATGTGGCATTCGGCTGGTGTTATCTGGTAGTGTAACATGCATCAGTGCTTAAATTTCTTTCTCAATTTAGCATCGTCTTTGAACACATTCACAATCTACAAGACTATAGAATCTCGCTGTTCCAACTCCTATCTACTGTATTAATGTCATTATGCTGCTCAAACTACTATCCACCAATGTCATTGTGCTGCTCAAACTACTATCCATCAATGTCATTGTGCTGCTCAAACTACTATCCACCAATGTCATTGTGCTGTTCAAATTACTATTTATCAATATCATTGTGCTGACAGATAGTGCAGATAGTGAAAACGCCAAATGACAAAGGTAATATTTAAAAGTTTCTCAAATTTAATGATAATTAACACCAGCGTTACATTTGCCGTATTGTGCATAATAGTAATGATGTAACTGCAACTTTGTGACGAACATCAGCCTAATCATTAATAATAACAATAGGTAAATTTATTAATTTAGATTATTTTGTTTAAATCTATTTAGAAAGCTCTTAACTAGAATGTTCTTAACTAGAATGTTCTTTAGAGATGTAGTAGGAACAAAATATGGAATTTAATATGATCTAATATAAACATAATAATAGGAATATTGATTTGTAAAAAAGAAAACTCACATGAAATAAACGAACATTTTTGATTATGACCATCATCAAACAGCGTGTGAATATGGCTGAAATCATTTATGATATCATGCATGGCCAGTATACGTACGTATATCATTGATAACTATTGTCAATGATAAATAAGTATTTCAAAAAAAATGTCTAATTTAATATAAAATGGTTATACAAACCAGTTTTTAATATGAAAAATACGATAGTGATGTAAATGTGTCTACCTATAGTCATGATAAACATTATTATTGACTTAAATTTGGTATAACGATTGGAATTATTATTGATTTTCGGTGAACCAAATTCCTTAAACTTTAATTAACAACAAGAGAATTAAACTTAATAAAAAATTTGAAACACATACTTGTAATACGTACATACATAAAAATAAATTAGTAGTTGGATGAGCAAATTGTTAAATTTTCCAAATTCATGCGCAAGCTGCGCATAATAACGCAAACCAGCATTATGATCTAGTCCGAATTATTCAAACTATAAATTGTGCAGCGCAGCTGACGGTGTGACGTATGAGCAGTGTTGATTTTCAATTACTGTACAATTCATAAACATTTTCTGTGCAGCAAATAAAAACTAGAGAAAATGTTTGCTGCGCACAGTCCACACAGTGAAAAATAATACTGCCTATGAGTCCATCCCTAAGTCCATTCCTAATAGTAATTATCGTAGCTTAGTTATCGGACTCGTGAGTCCGCAGTTGTTCGGTACTCAAATCCGCTTTTATAGATTGAATAATTCGAAATCAATCACATGATTCGAGTATTATTCAGAGTTTAATTTGTGAATCACGAGTTGAGATGAGTCCAGTCGCTACTAATAAATATCATATATATCATAACTTATAAGATGATATTTTTTAATATAATATCGAATCAATTGTATATTTTTTAAAAAGTATAAGGATAACGTAATTAACGTAACTAATTCAAGGACACCTGAGAGTTTTCAAGTTAAAATAAGCTAAAAAAAAAAAAAAAAAAAAAAAAAAAAAAAATTAGTATCGATCAATTAACAACAAAAAGCTAACCCTTACAGTAAATATTCATAGGATAAATTATTTGGAAAAATTCTCAGGGTTTTTGGCAGCAACAATATAGATTTTTTGAATATTAAATAAAGATCATGATTAACAACAATACCATTATTAAATATTATTATCTAAAAAAGTTTTATGACCAGAATTTATACCAGAATTTATACCTGATTTGTATGAGTTTTTTGTATAATATCAATAGAATAAAGGAGCTTTGAAAACTGAATTTGTACTTGCGATTATCAAGTAAGAGAAACGTAATGGGAATTATTTGAGACATCCTAATGAAATTTTAACCGTAATTGATAATAAAAATCATTATAAATAAAATACGAGCTCTGAATTTTTAAATAGTCTTCTTTTTTTAAAAAAAAAAAACCATCGTATGTTTAAACAAAATTGATTCTTACTTTTGCATTACAGTATTTGCATTCTAAAGCCTAATATCCCAATATAAAAGGTGTTGGAATATTTTGAATATTGCTTTGCGGAATTTTTTGTACATTTGCTCCATGATCATTGGAGTCTAATACCAATCAAATCATATACACTGCTTATAATTCATACTAATTATGGCAAATCATCTTACTACAGAGTAATACTCGGAACAATCTAAAAAATTTTTATTATTATACAAAAAATGCTATAGCGGAGATTTGCTATGATGAAATTCCGACAGATTTGTAGTGACTTATAATTGCATATCGATATATATTATAATTTTTATTATACCATTTTAAGATCAACAAAAATAAACAAGAATTTTTTTACGGTATCACTTATACTCTAATTGATTTAGAAATAAAGAAACACTTTTTGTTCCAAATGCTAATTACAGTATTTAATCGACAAAATTATTGACCTCTACTTTCATTTTATACCTCGCTATGGTAAATATATCTAAAAAAAATTTTTTCAGTTTTTGGTAATGTACTAATTTCTGAAATCATATTATTCCATATTAGCTATAGAATTTTTTACATACCTCCAATGATTTAATATCAATTACATAAAAGAATTCCATGTATCGTAATCTATAAATAATCCTTTGTAAATCAAAATTTGGTAAAATTAATACTGGGCAATGATCTATCTGATACATGAGTTACGTATGTACGTACAGTACATACGTACAGTACATACGTATGCAATACGTACGTACATACATATCGGATATATCGGATATACCGGATTGCTTTATCACTTAATATAGTAACCAGTATGTAGATCGATTACGTACTATAATGAAATTTTCTTTACGGTTGTTTCCATTACAGCATTATCGTTATCTTTTACGTTCACAAAGAGCTAATTATGAATTTTTATTAAGCATTTTTCACTATACATTTTAAAAGAGTAACTTCATTTAATAACTTAGGGCAATTTTTATTAAAAGTTTATGTTGCAATGTCTGACAGTGTAAAAACTATTGACAATGAAAATTAGACATGTATATCTAATTTTCCGAACAAAAAAAAAATCATAATATTCCGTAAAAAATCTTTCATTTGAAAAAAAAACTTAATTTTGTAAATGAGGTGCCTAATATGTTAATTCTATAAAAGTAAATGCCATATAAGAAATATTATGCTTATTAAAGAAAAATAAATAAAAAAAAAACCGTGAAAAAAACGAAATAAGGAATATATACAGAGTAATAACGTATCTGATTTTATCTATTCTAAAAAGAACGTAAATGTCCTGTTGATTTTTTTTCTTATTTTTTTGAAAAAAATTATAGCAAAAGTAAATCTTTTAAAAAGTCCATATTTCAAGTTCATATTAATTCAATATATTAGACAGTGTCGGCTTAAGCGGTTCCTTAGGTTTAGGCCCACGTTTCTTGCCAGAACTAACGTATATACACTCCTTATTTCGTCTAATGCAATTTGAACACTTTTCTTCTCCTGAACACTTTTCTTTTTTAGCACGACAATTTGTACACGCTTGCTTTACATAAAATCGAGTTTTTTTCTCAGGATCTGAATGCTTTTTAGGTTGACTACCTTGACTTGGCATGCCAGTTTGTATGTTTTGTATGAGACAAGGGATACCAGGATTGTAGTTGTAGTTGTAGTGATTAATGTTAAAGTAATCAGTATAATTTGGAATATAAGCAGCCATTTTATTTTGCGAAATCAAATCAAATTTTTAATAAATATAAAATTTTTTAATGTGAAAAATTAAAGGTAAGGAAGAAAAAAAATGGCATATTTATATAAGTTTTGGGTGTATTCGGAATAATTTATACATAAATTGACATAGTACTGTAGTATACGGTAACAATTTACCGAATTAGTTCCAAATTCGGCGATCTCAATGATCATTAAAATTCAATTTTGTTAAAGTGTATAAAAAAAATGGTAGATAAAAAAAGAAATAACTATTAAGGTACAGATAAATTTGAACGGAAAATAGGAAAAGATGATATGTATCACATTTTTTTTTTAGCGAACATGAACAATAAAAGTTCCTCTCTCCTGAAAGTTAAATATGCAAAGATATTGAAAAAAAAGAAATATCAAAGAAAGAGAAAGATTTAAATCATGAGTAATGCACAGCAAAGTTTTATGATATAAACTTACCGATTACTAATAGTCCGGAGCAAATGCTAGATGATTTGTTTAACTGTTTGATGTTATTATTAACTCGGATACACAATGTTATGAACTACCTAATACACTAATATATCTTATTTTAACGCTTTAATGATATCAATATATAGTAGCTTTTTTCCTTATATGATAATATATTCCTATTGTCAAATTTTAAATATGAATAATATAAATTTACTCTACACTCGATCTACGATATGATATAACGTGCTGCGTTCTTACAGTAAAAAAGAATTACAAACTGACTCGGTAGACTCCGTTTTTCCGGAATTCACTGCGCCACTAATAGAGTCTTGATTTCTATAAACCGTCAACTGGTTTTATACGCAGTAAGAATTTCTAGCTTTAACAGTATACTAACTATAGCTTAACATTTTATTCACATATAAATAATTCAATTTACGAAAGTTTTCCAAGTAATTCCGTTGATTCCTTTTTTATAATAACCGGAATATCACAAAGTATTATAGAAAACAATATTACGAAATAAAAAATTTGACTATTTTTATTCTATGAATAATAAACACCATTATAATAAAATAACTTTGCTGATTTTTTTGAAATTCTAATTCATCAAAAAAGGAATGACATTATCTGTCCAACTTTGAATGAATAATAATATGAAAAAAAATAAAAAATAAAAAATGGTCTTATACAACTAAAAAAGAACTCCTTAATTTATAACAAGCGATAAAACCAAAAACGATAAGTAACGTTACGTAATTAGTAATTAGTGATACATGGATGTATAAGAAACATACTATATGTACTGTATGTAAGTTGAGTTTTAATTTTCAGAAACTATTCAGTATTTTCGGAATGAAATTATTTTACTCAAAATATGAAATTGAGAAAAAGAATTCGGCTAACTAAATACGGTAGTTTTTTAATAAATATTTAAGGGAAGGGTTCTAACAGCCACAATGATCATTATACAAACCGGTTAAATCAAGAATACGACAATCAACTAAATTTTTTTATTCCGTTAATAAAAATTTACAATATATCTTATTAAAAGTCAAAATTTTTTATTTACATCATAAAAAGAAAATCAGAAGATCAATATATTTCGTAACCAGTCAAATCTTAGACAATCTATTAACATCATAATTTTCCGATCGTCATGAAAGATCCTCGTTTATAAACTGTGGATCATTTTTAAATCCAAACCAGAATGTCATTACATCATGGTCCGAGTTCAAAAATAATCTCCAATGTGTGTGGTGGGAAAGATCATGAATTATTGATGAAATAAAAAAGAATGACTATGGAAGACCATAAAGTCTTCGAAAAAGGATCTGAGTTATAATAAAAAGAGTTGGGCTTGTTATAATATAAAATAAAAATAAAGGAAAGTTATATATACTCGTACTTAAATCCGAGTAACTTGAAATAGCTTGAAGCAATCTGGTCTTGTCACTAGTAATTAATTAGGGTTTAGGCCGGTTCTAAATTTCTGCTTGATATGGAAAAGAATATGGAAAAGAATATGGAAAGGCCGGTTTTTTTTGAAACTTTCTTATTCTTATTATAGATATATATTCAATAACAGAATAATGCATATAATTGATTTGCCAAATTTTCGGGTTATCAGTTTTTTGTTGTATGACAGTTACCCCGATAATACCTGTGGCTTAGATATGTGTTACATATCGTAAAATTCCGATATTTTCTGTATTTCAAAATCACCAGACACTATTGCGTCATGCTCAAAAGATCATTATTAACAGATTACGTAAATTTTTAAATTACCGCGGCAAGAAAAATTCACATGGCACCGACATTTTTTGACATAACTGCAATGATTAATATTTATTAGTAAGCTACCTTTTTTTTTACCTTTTGATAGTTTGATTAGTACATTCACAGAATGTAATTGCCAAAGTTGTTAAACAATTCGAGCTTTACCGAATAACAAAAGATTTTAAAAAATATATTGTTATCTATTTAAAGAACAATTGATTACTGTTTGATTTAGATTCTTTGTGTGAAATTGTTTCAGAGGAATGAAACTTTTTGAATTGATTAGATAATGAATAATATAAATGGATTAATTAATAGTCATCAAATAAAGGTAACCTTTATACTTTTGAAATTGATTAAAAATAAATAATATAAATGGATTAATTAAAAATAAATAATATAAATGGATTAATTAACTGTCATCAAATATAGGTAATCTTATACTGCTGAATTGATGGTTCTGAAAAAGTTCTTTTTCACCAACACCGAGAAGATATTACATAAGATTGGACACCGAGATCTATATTGAAAGTATTTTAAAAATAATGATATTCTCTAATAATTAATTAATATGAATAAGCAATTTCAATTTCCGCGTAAAATATGAAAATCAAGCATGATACAAGAGTATTTTTCGACTAGAGATACGCCACGTCAATACGTACAGTACATACGTACAGTACATACGTACGTACGTACAGTACATACGTACGTACGTACAGTACATACGTACGTACGTACGTGCGCAAAGTTGTGCATAAAACATTCTAGAACAGATTATAAAAGTATTCATATCTATTAACTTGTATTTCTAATAAAGTTTTTTTTTTCAAGTACATAGATTATTTAATACATTAGTACACAATATATTTACGATAGGCATTGTGTACGCCATATATACTTTCTGCTTTACAATTATACACACTGTACTGTACGTGCGTACGTACTATACGCGATAAAAAAATTCTGGCGTCATAATGGCGCACCTCTATTTTAAGATTAAACCTTATCAAGCATAAACACTTTCGGTAAAATTAATTATGCAGAAACAAAATGTCTATAGAATATAATTTATAAAGTAAAAAATGATAATCGAGAAAAAGTTTCATTTAATTCAAAAAAAAAAAAAAATTAATAGTTTTGAAATAAATTCATCAAAAATTTGTTACTATTTAACCATATAGGAATTATGATTAATATTTTCAACTTTTGCTAATGTATAATTAATCATAATTACAAATACATATTTAGTTATGATTTAATCTATAATACGCTTGGGTACAGAACTGAGTGTTACGTCACATGCTCGATACTTGCGTTGAGAATAAACACTAATGATTGTTAAGGATTACTAATAATTGACCAACCATATCTGTAATGCATTAGACTCGTTATACAAGAGAAACTCAATAGTGAAAATCCGGATTTTATTTATCTTAAATATCCGGATATTATACAATCATTGAATATCTTATATGGTAATCTATATGCGATTCGTTGATCATGAATCCGGTTCCCTATTACACAACAATCCAATCTGTACGATCTTTATGTATCGGAATTTTAGAACCTCAGCTGAAAATTTATCAATTTGGTATTGACATTGAAAAAAATCTACAGACATGTTTGCATCCGGAAAATATGTACGTTCGTACAGGTTGGTGAGTTACTGTATCATTCTAGTTTTTCGGATAACCTAATTCCTATTCAGCCACTATGGCGCACCAACCAGGTATTCATTTTCCGAATGTTCCTATTCACAACAATGATAAATTGCTTAAAATGTTAACTTTTTAAGAAAATTAAAATAATTTATAATGTAGAAAGCATTCTTGAAGCCAATAAAATAGTCGAAATGTTAATTGTACGTAGAACAAATTTTTGTGAAACAAATTTTTTTTATATACTGTCATACAAAGTTTATATTGAATTTGTCATACGTATCCAGATAATCCTAGAATGTGCCTGATGACGTATGTTCGGAACCATGGATCCAAATAATTCCAAATCGCGCACGTGATGTGATCATCGCAACTTTCGGTAATTATAATTCCGACAGTTTTTTTCGGCCGGATAATTAGTACTAGCCGAAAAATTATATTCTCGAAAAAATTACCTATGTTATCGAAAAAAAAAAAATCTATTTTTTATTTGCGAAAAATAATTATCAAAATTTGCTAATGATCAACACAAAAAATATATTAAGCTTTCCAATAATTTTTTTTTAAAAAACTACCGTAATCGGATAAAAAGAAGTAACATGTCCGAATATTCAGCTATTCCCCGAATTTCCGATAGTATTATTCATCAAAATTGGATTTCTAAGTTCAATTATTCACATTCTTACAACACATTCTTACACACATCTGGTAAATTTTTTCCTTTTAGGATTCTAGAATTCCGTTGATGAAAATTTTATCAACATATGAACGCGAATTACAAAGTTTGCCAATCATCTTCACGTTTTGTTTAATTTGGTTAAATTGATCGTACGTGTTAATTTTTTGATTGTCAAACTTTGACAAATAAAAATGGTCAGATAAAGAAAACAAGTAAAATGTGTGTCACTTTATAAAAAAAGACGATTTAAAAAAGACATGTAGATCAAGGAAAGTCGGTAATTCTTTTAAACTAGAAAAAGAAATTAAGTCATTATTATAATAACAAAAATAGCTTTGTCATTCTTCTTGGTGTCAATACGTCATAATATGCTATCATATGACTATAAAAGTAGGGAGCGCCTAATTCCACTATGTTTTTCACATGACGAACTTTGTTACGATAAATTACGGTCCAATGGTGAAAATAGTAAATTTTCATGGTGGAAATGGGCGTTCCCTAAAATAACTTTGTCTTTCTTTCTTTCTTTCTTTCTCGCATCTACGATTATCATAAGATGCTATCATATGGCTTTTTTTAAATCGGTGCTGCCCACTTTGCAGTCAATAATTTCACAATCAACTTAGTCTAAAGCCAATTATTGCGGCATGTGAAACTTGCAGATCAAAAAAAAAAAGTCTCTCGATTATGTTAGAGGAGTCTGATTTATTAAAATTACCCCGATTTAATATTTGAAGTAACAGTATCAAAGATGCAGGAGAACATGTGATAATTGACCAATGACTTAATTATGATCAATATACGATGAGGAATAACGTAAAAAATTGTCCGTTTTTAAAATCGTTCATAACTCAAAAATTTACATAACAACTCAACCTTACGCTCTAACAAAAAGTTTTCCTTGTGAAATTTTACCATATAGTGGTAAAAAATCTTAAAGCTTGTCGCAAATTTAATAAACAATAAGAAATGCATTGATTATCACGTGTACGGACAACTGAGTCTTAGGATCAGAATCACCTAACAAAATCGTATGATTTTTTTTTTCTGCTTTTGATTTACAAATTTCACAAACCGCTATTATTCACAGACATTCACAAGATAGTTTACTTCACCAACATCTAATTTACAGACATCTCATTTTATAGTACTCCGGTATTTTACAAGAAATCCAATATTAATCAAATAATACACCGGAGTACTATGTGAATAGGAGGATACAATACAAGGAAAGTACACTGAAAAGAATATTAATCATATGGCTGATCATATAACATGATTATTAATTTACTCACTTGATTAATATCGTGATACTTTTCAAAAATGTTAGAAATTATAATTGAATAATACCCTGATACTATTTAAAGGAGATACTTCTTAAAGAGAATATTATATGATATGCAGCACTGTACGTTAGTCATTACTATTAAGATTAGGTTTAGAAATAGAGTTAGGTTTTAGTGCAATTTATAAAAACTTGTCAGTGTCGGTGATATCTTGTCTGTGAATACCAGGAACGGATTTTACAGAAGTAAATCTAAGATGATGGTTTATAGTAGATATGGGTTCAGTCGGTTACGGTCAGTCAATAACGGTAAGTCAGTTTTTTGTCAGTTATTGGCGTTCAGTCACATGGTCAAATAACCGGTTATAACTAATCAGTTATTTAATTACAGTAAGTAGATAAAATAAGAGGAAAAATACAATAATAGGTATATCCTTATCGATTTTATTTTACTTACTTAACTGATTTCAATCTGGCTTATTATTACAGAGAGAAAATCCTTATTGATTCTGTTCTAGTTTTTTTAACTAATTTTGATTTTAGTAAAAAAAATAATAATAATTATTAAATAAATACATCTAATTCATTAACAGAATCAGTTACAACTTTTAATCATACCATAATCATTAGCATTTTTATTTTTGAAATCAGATCGAAATCAGATATAAATTTATTAATTTGGTTTCAATGTTTAGTTTGCAAAAAGATGTGACCCCTACAGATCACTATGTCGTATGGGAATCAGAAATTCCATCGATTTTAAGAATTTTATCGATTTCAAGAAATATAAATGTAACCGTTCGAAAATATAAAACAACAGACAATCTAAAATCTCGGAGATTTTTCCGAACATCACAGAAATCATGTGGCCACATCTTTTTGCAAACCGCAATAAAATTATAGCGCTTTGCAAAAAGAACTGATCCCATGATTTTTGTGATGATGAACGATGAAAGTTTCTGAGATTCTAAATTTGTCTATTAATTATATTTCTATCAGTTATGTTTAGATTTATTTGAAATTGGTAAGATTCTTAAAATCTATAGAATCTTCGATTTTCACACGACATTGTGATCTACAGAGGTCACATCTTTTTGCAAAAGCGCAATAAATACAAATTTTTTTTAATTAAAATTAATTGCGATTAATTATAATAATAAAAAAAAGCTGTAAATGATTCTGGTAAAATAAAAACAAGTGTAACTATTTCTGATGAAAGATTGTAACTGGTTCAAGTAGAAAATTGTAATTACGCGCGTAATATAGATGTAATTGATTCCACTTAAAAATATAACTAATTTTGATAAAAGTTGTAATTAATTCTAATAAATAGAGGTTTTTATTGGATTAGTTAATGAATTAGAATCAAACCGATAAGGATGCACTTATTTTAGAGGATTTAAAAATTTTATTAAGACTAGAATTGAATCAGTTAGACAATATTGAATCAGTTAGACAATATTGAATCAGTTAGACAATATTGAATCAGTTAGACAATATTGAATCAGTTAGACAATA
>CAJVPY010001779.1:0-18189 GCA_910591965.1 Dentiscutata erythropus | reverse complement strand
TATTTACTTTGGCTTTTAAAGTTCTTTAGATAAAACGTGAAAAATACAAAAAAGAAAATGATTCAAATAAAAATTAAACGGTAAAAATTAGAGTTTCCCGATGATCAATATGAGACCGGGAATCTTCCGTGAGAAGATTCCCGGTCACAATATGATTATTATAAATATGGTTAATCACGGGTAAAAAATAATGAAGGTAGTCATGAGTGACACTTAGTGCGACAGGGGATTATTATAAAAATATTTATTTGAAGCACTTTTTGATATCTGGGAGGTGGTATTAGCAAAAATGGGGGGTGGAAATAGCAATTCTCTTTAATTTATTATACGGTTTTTTTAAGTTATAAATCGTATCATACTATATAACTAGTTATATAATATATTTTATCGCACACCCACCGATCAGGTTACTCATACCATACTGGTATTCTGTAGTCCCATTTGATTCGGTCATTAGTAATTATTTTTTTCAGTTGTCCCATACAATAATACGTTTCATCTAACTGCTGTGATTAACATGTATCATTTAAAATTTAATAATAACTAACAATATTTGATCGAAAGGTTCGTGATATAAACTGTATCTTTATAGTTCCGTATTTATGACTGACAAAAAAGAACTTTATTTTTTCATGAAAATTTATTGGCATTTTCTTTATTAAAATTTCTGTGCTCTCATGTTGTGCTTTATATTATAGAGCAGTGTTATTAATTTTGCTTCCTGTAGAAATTCTTAGCCTTCCAGTGGAAATTTGTAATAGTAAAAGTTCTAGTAGTACTATTAATTTTCTTCCAATGGATTCCAGTTAACAACATTATTATAGAATATTTATATATGTTTACTGTTCTAATATAATCATTCAAGAAATCTTCACATTCTTTTAGCATATTAAATAAAGGTAGTTCTTTTCCTACCATGAATTATTCTTAATTAATTCTCAAAGCTCCCTGCTTGCTTTATCTTGTTATAAAATACCTGAAATAATTCTGTTGGATAAATGTTATTAAAGCACAAAAACCTTTTTACTATAATTATTTGTTACCACTTTGACCATTAAGAACTTTCTCAAGCATCTCTCTCAATAAACTCAATAAAGAATTTGATCACTGGATCAAATTTGAATTATTATTTTAAGGCACTTTCAAGTTAAAGACACGAACTGAAGTTCAAAAAAGGAACCAATAATTGAACATCAAGTGATATTGTTAATAATCACATTACATTAAAAATTTTCGCCCATATGATAAAATTGATATATATATATACGTAATTTAAGATCAGAAATATGATACTTTCAAAGCACCTTCGCTAGAAAATAATTGAAAAAAAAGTTTAAAAGGCCAAACACTTAGGTGTTAGCATATCTTTTATAAGTCGAATTCACTTCCAGAAGAACCACGTTCACTGAGCATGAACGATGCAAGATATTTTAAGACTTTATGAAAAAACTGATTGATGTTCTATGAATTACAATCCGAGATGAAACTCTGGTTAGACATAAAATTAGTCTTATGACAATTTGAAGGACTACGAACCAACTTGTATATACAAAATAAAAGTAATATTTTATTTATAGACAGGATCTTATTTTAACATGTACTCAAATTCGTGCAATATTTATTATAAAATTCTAATTAATATATAGTACCTTTTTTTATTTCTTGTTAAGAATTATTGACACACTAAACATGTTGGATAAGCATTCGAACGAAATTTAATAATGCTGCATTATTGTTACTACGACCTGTAAAACAAATATGATACAGAAATAGTTTTTATTATTCAGATTATGCTGAAATTACAAACTTAATCGAATTGGCTGAAAAATCATTTGGCCAATTTTTATGAAAATTTTATTAAAAACCCACCCGGAAGTATTTATAATAAATAACATAATATTTTGTATCGAAAATTTATAAAAGCTGACCGGCCGGGTTATGAGAAATAATTAATTAACTTTATATGGCCTAACAGCTCTTTAAATTTCATAAAGAATCTTTTTTTTTGCCATATGTCCATCACGTATATTATTCTTTTTAATAACGGATAATATATCTAATTCACATAATTCACATGTGCAATATTAATTATTCAATATGATACTTAAAATAATCTTTATATTAATTTTTAACTTAACGATGAAAATAGAAACATGCGCTGATGCAGTATAATACAATTTTTTTTGAGAACTAAACGAAATAGCATATATTATTGTAAAGAATGCAAACACTATAATGTTTTATTGTCTTGTCTGTTTTGTCTTCGTTATTATATTCATGATATGCATTTCAATCTGATGCATAAATTATACTCCTCTCGAACATGATGCAGAACAAATACTGTATAAAAGAACTACGCCACAGACAGACGCGTTCAAAATCATAATATATAAGTTAAATTTTTTGTTTTTTATCTTATTATTATTTTTTTATTAAAAAAAAACATTATTTAAAAAATTTAGATTACCGGTAGGGTGGTCGTATCACAAAAAAGCTATATGGTCGTTCATATTGCCGCGCGGCAGATCCTCGATTTTGATTGGCTAAGAGCGACAGGTCATGATTTTAGCAGCCATTAAGAGAAAATTATTCCTGGGTTAATATAATGTGGGCTTGTTTTTAGAAAATTTCTATTTTTGTAATGAAAAAATTAAAAAGTTAATTCCGGCCGGAAGTTAGTAAAGAATTATGTAATGCGGGCCAGAGTTTTGAAGATCCTCAGCCGTTAGCCAATCAAATCGAGGATTTGCCGCGCATTCTTAGTGCCATTTTCTCATCGACCAATCAGAATCATTCAGGTATATCATGTGTTAATCTAGTAAGGATTATGATCAGAATAATCCTCGAAATATATTACGGATCTATCCATTTAATTTGACGGATAACGATATCCGCATTTAATCCGAATTAATCGGATTGCGGATCGAAGCATTAGCTATAACCTAATTTATCTTCTCACCCACAGATGAGAAAGTCGAACCCAAATCAGGATTTCCTTTAAAAAAGAAAATTTTTTTGAAAACTGTTTCGTTTGCGTTTTCATATAGTCTCTGAATATAACCGTTAAGCCACCAAGTCCAAGAAATTCGATATTTACAGGATTCTAAATTTAAATCATTATCATCAGGCGCAGTAAATACAAGTTCTATTTCATTTGTAAAATAATTGACGACCCTAGAAGTCCCGGTTAAAACGGGAAATTCAGTGCCGTTTGGATGATGTCTAAATTCTATAACATTGTATTTCAAAATAGGATTTAAGATGATTTCTGTATATTTTAGTTGATTAGAATCGTCAGCTTTAGTGAACTAATAGGATTAGTTATCATTAAATTCAGTTGGATAGCCTTCAATAACGTAGTTATATATCCAAAAACTATTACATCTTAATCTATACTCATAAGGAATTCTTAATACGTTTGTCGGTAAGTTCGTAACTGGGAACTATGTAAGATAATTATTTGTATACTGTAATTAATTAATAATATTATCCCAATCATTAAACACAAAAACCAGCATTCGCATTGTTTGCACATTCGACAGAATTGTTTGCACAAACGCCAAAATTGTTCTTTGCAATCAATAGGATTATGGAGATCTTCTCGCGTTGGTACACTTTCACTCATTTTTTTATAGGAAGAAGTTTTATGTTAAAAAAAAAGTCGAGATTTATTATTTACAATGATGTAGACAGCACCTAGGTAGTACATGTGGTTTCTTAGTAATTTGTCATAATCGATGTTATTCTTAACACTTAGAGGCCATTGGTTGATCAGCAAAAATTTTGATTGGCTAAACTGATTGTTAGAAATTAATATGCTGTATAGTATTGTACTGGTATGTTACGTATAATCCTCTTTCTCAATTTTATATGAAAGGAGAAGGATTGAAATCGAATGATTTTAGTATCATCTGATTTGTCTCATTGAATATACCAAAATCATTCTGATTCATGCCCTGACACTAGAAAAATGCGAACTGAAACTCAAAAATGAACCAATAGTATAAGTTTGTATGGCCTTATAAAATAGATATTTTTATTGTACTTTTAAAATTAAATATATTTAATTTAAATTCAATATTATAAATCTAATAGACCTTTTGCCAATTTATTATAATAGGTTCTTTTCTATATTATATAACATTAACATTCTTTAATATCTTGACAATGACGAACAATGTAATATATAAAACATGGGTACTTATATAAGTGTTTTTTATTTTGTTACCATATCTACTGTACAGCATATATTTAGATTACCATATATCTTTAAGTTGTTTTTTTTACTATATCGACATATTTTACGAATTGCAGGCATTGTTAAATTAAAGTAATTTTAAATCTACAAATTACAGATTTCCGTATACCACAAACTTTACTGAATTGATCTACAAATTACAGATTTAGCCAAATTGATTTTTTCGATTTCTAAAACCATAAATAAATTAAATATCGATGAATATATTTGAATTTTGCAGTCCATTTAAAGTTTTAATGATTAAAGGCATTTCTGGACGAATACAGGGATCTTCGTTACAACATTTCTTGTATAGCTCAACATATTGAAGCAGTGTGTTTTCTGCTGGGATTTCTCTAAATTCATCTAATACCTGCATGTTCCAAAAAATTTCATGCGAAGTCAATAGTTTGAATGGTGGTTGGCCGCTCGAGATCTCCCAAAGAATAACTCCAAGACTGTAAATGTCAGATTTTTTATCATATTTAGAGTCTTTTAAACATCGAGGATCTATATATGCTGGCATGCCTTTAATCTCTGAGCATGACGGTGTTGAAACTTCATTAATCTGCCTCGACATACCAAAATCTGTGATCTTAATTTGCTTATTATAAACGAGAATGTTTTTGAAATTCTACCAAAAAACCAATAAATTGTTAATTTAAATAATTAAATTTATACGAAATAAAATAGATATATGCTTACTAAGTCATTATGAACTATATTTTTAGTATGTAAAAACCGAAGCTCTTGTGCTGTTTCCTCAGCCATACAAAATTTATCAATTGATTGTAGACTTTTGAAATTTTCCCTCAAAAATCTCATAAATCTTTATTTGCATATTGTAAAACTATAAAACAATGTTCTTTTGAAGGATCTATTTTTTGTGATATTACAATTCATTAAACAGATGAATTAGTAGAATTGGTAGAATTAGTAAATATATGTTAGAATTGAATATTTCAACCAGGTATTACGTAAGGGCTCATCTTTCAATGTACAAACATACGATTAATTTAACTTAGATTACCAGAATTCGGAGTCGGAATAGGCCGGAATCGATAAAATTTCAAAATTCTGGTATTATTGCTTAATGACGGCCTATTCAGACTCTAAAATTGGTCTATCTGCTGAATTTTGGTTGTGTGACTAATCTTTTTTTTATTGCGATGCTTAATTAACGTAATTACTTGTCCGATGCAACAAATAATATAACCTAATTTTAAGATAGGCATTATATAATTCATGTGATTTTAATATTTCACTATGTAAAAATTGCGTCATTCCGGTTATTTTACGAATTCGAATATTAAAAAAACAGTAAAAACACATGCTGTATGATTAATGCATTTAACTCATCAAGAAGTAAAGTTTTAAGAAGCTGTTCAGTAACATACCTTTTGTAATTCCATAAAAAGTAATGATATTAGGGTGACCATGAATACTTCGCAAAATTTCAACCTTATAAAAATTTGAAATAAAGATCGTATATTAGTGGTAAGATACAATCAGGGAAGGTAAAAAAAATGCGGGAGGATAAACTTCGAATTCCCTTGACTCAGGTTTCACCCTGTTGTAAATAAAACTATCTTTGCTGATATTTATGATGTAGATATATTTAGTCAGATTTAACCAGTGTTGTCATGTCACTATGTCCAAATATTTTTAATTGGAATTTGAACATATGTCTAATTGGAATAAGGCATATGTCTAATAAAGTCCAATAAAAATTTATTATGCCCAATTGGTCTAATTGCCAACAATGATTTAACTATTCAAAACATAATAATCACTTGTTTTAACAGGTGAAAAAAAAATTTAACTGCTTTTTTTAAGACCCTAAATAAAATAAATAAAATTTTTATTTACTTCGCTGTTGAAATTTTGATTTTGTGTATCATCCCTTAAACGTTTAAGGGCTTTCGTGGTTTTGCAGCATTTGCACTCAAACTTATAAATCACCCCTGATCCACCACTATTAATTTCTATAACTTTATCAAAGTCAATACAATCATGCATCTCGTAATTAGTGATTCTGGTCGAGAAAGTTCCCATGATTTCATATATCAATAAAGAATGTGACCTGTATGAAATAGCTAAAGCTTGCTATTAACGAATATAAAAATATTGTTGAACTGGGAGATCAACTAGCAAAATTAGTTGAATTAAAAGGCTTTATTGTTCATTTATATAGTTATTTTGATGATAATAAGACATACAATTTCACATAGCGCTAATTTTAAGTGTAACATGAAAGCTAGGAAACTATAGAATTTTACATATTCCGATGTAATATCAGTTACATGTTGATAAATGCGACAAAACTTAACCGATCGATATGACGAATGATTGCTGTAAAAGGGTTATTCACTATTTGATCTTAAAAAAAAATCCTTATCGTTATCTTTCAAAATGATAAGCAAACAAATATAAACAATTTTTTTTTTTTTTTTTTATGATTAAGATATAAACAAATTTTTTTTTTTTTTTTTTATGATTAAGATATAAACAAAATTTTTTTTTTTTTTATTATTTTTTTATTTAGGGTGTATGATTAAGATAAGCAAATTAAGCAAATAAACAAATTTGACAAAATTAGATATTCTAAAAAACCGGGGCAAATCATGTGAAACAACCGCCAATTAAATTAGGTTGATCCCGGATCAGCCCGACGAAGCAAAATTTAAAATTTTTTTAATAGCTATTAAACTATCAAAAAAATTTTTAAAATATCTTCTGTTTTTAAAAAGTTATACCAATTTAAATTTATATATGATTCAAAAATTTGGCGTTTATATATAAAAAACATAACAAAATTTGAATTAATTAACAAAATTTTAAATTTTGGGACACTTCAAGAACACGGAACCCAGTGATCATCACATCACATGCATGACATCATTTATTTACTAACACTAAAAAATTAGCCTAAACTAACCTATCACCTAACCCTAACACTAACCATAACTACTCTAACTTAGGCCGAACACTTAATCATGTGATGTGATGATCCCGAAAATATCACTGGGTTCCTTGTTCTTGAAACTACCCCTAAAAAATTGGCGCCTATATATAAAATATGTGAAATCCGCTATAAAAATCGGTGCTTATACAAATACTTCTAACCAAGGGATATTAAAAGTCCGGTCCGGTCTAGTCCTGGTTAAGTCCTTAAAAAGTCTGGTCCTGAACTAGTTAGGAACTAGTTCATAATCCCAGTCTGAAATCGGTCTAAGCCTAGAGGTTAACGTATAGAACAATGATAATTGTAAATTAGCAAATCGGACAATTTTGAGATCAAGATTATAGAACTAGCTTCGAACTAGTTCTGAACTGTCTCTAAAAAGTCCAAGTTCATCGTAAACCACTTAACATCTAACCCAACCCCAACCCTAACCCTAGCCTAAAGTGACCCTAACCCTAACATGAATTTCTGTCGCTTTAGACATCGGGACACTTAAAGAACAATGAACCCAGTGATCATCACATCATATGATGGAATGACGCCACTTGTTTACTAGTACTAACAAATTTGGCCTAAACTATACTATCACCTAGCCCTAATACTAACCCTAACTTAGGCCGAGTGTTTAATTTTAATCATGTGATGGGATGATAACGAAGAAATCACTGGGTTCGAAACTACCCTCGGATTCTTGTTTTTAGTCAATTCTGGTTAGGGTTGTCAACTGGACTACACTGGACATATTCCAGTGTTGTGCCACTGGACTACTGGACATAGTAATTTAATAAGTCCAATATGGTCCAGTCCAGTGGCTAAAGGCACTGGACATAGTAAAAGTGACAACCCTGATTCTGGTCATTCAAATGATGTAGCTAAACTCCAATAGACATGCGGTAATATCGATCGATATGACGAATGATTACCATGAGTGTTATTTCGACAATGCAACTATTTGCATTGGTGCACTTTAAAAAAAATCCATCGTTATCTTTATAATGATCAGCAAATAAACAAATTTCTGAATTTGATACGTAAACATATTGATATACTAAATTTAGTAAATCTGGAGGTCGTACTAAAGCGGGGTACACCTCTCAAATCCGGTTGTAAGGTTATTAGATTTAAAAAAATTGATTTAAAATAGCTGTCATATGAACACCATAGATATAATTGGCTGGATTATATTTCTTATATATATAATCTGTTACAACTGTGCCAATCAAATCGATTTATATTACCGATATGTATAAGATATTGGTCATGCAACGATTAATATCATGAAATTTGTTTTGTCGGAGCAAATGGTTGGCTGACATGTGCCGCGCAGCGGCACATTTCAGCCAATCATTTGGTCTGACAGAACAAATTTTATGATATTTATCATCGCATGATCCAATATCGATGTTATCGTGCAAATTATGATCATGATTTTCAAGTCATTTTCGGCTAACTGAGTTTTAATTCGAGATTGTTGTGCTTATGTAATAATGTACAAAAAATAACAAGAAGAAAAAAATCTATGATCATATGAGCTTGCACGATAACTGAAAAATATTGAATCTGAAAAAAAAAATAGCGCATTCAGAGATAAATATGAGTATTAAAAATCATAATTTTGAAATCAGAAAATGAAATGAGTGTTTGGAGACCCATTTTGCAAATTAAACTTTTTTAATAAGAAAGATTATTATTCAAATTTATCGGAAGATGAAATAAATTGATACACGCTTATTTGAAAATAAATCTTCCGTCTATTCTATCAAAATTAGATTCCCACGTTTGATTCTGAAACCTCTAAATATTCAATCTAAAGATGAAGCTTATATATAAAGTCCTGTTCTATCTTTTAAGCAAAGATTTTTTTAAAAAGTCAATCGCTATATTTTAAACTAAGATTCTAGTATCAAATATTAAAGTTCAATTTTGGATGCTAGACCTAAATTAGATTAAACATTTTTGACAATTAATTCTACACTATTAAACAACTTTTTCCTTAAACTCGATCTAAGAATTAACATCTTTTCTCACGTTGATATACCCTTGCTTAACAACTTGAGGAGCTTGACCAGCAGTAGTCGCGTTAACATACTCATAGTACATTTGATCGCTATCTTCTTCAATACTAACGTGTAAAAATCCCATAGTACCACCTGGATAACCCCAAGTGGAACCTTTACAACCTTTCAAATCAAATCTACTTCCGGCACCCGAAGTGAAATACGTAACATGAGATGTTTTATTTGCGGACTCCATTTCTAATACATGATCGTGACCCGCGAAATAGGCCGTTACACGGTATTTATTAAGGAGTGATCGGAGGCGAGGTAAATAATAAGGGTATGAGCATTCGCCTACTAGTCCGTGATGACCTTTTTAAGCATTTGAATTGAGAAAATTATTGCTCAATTATTTTAAAATATGCTAAAAAAAAAAAATTCCAATTAATTACATACCAACAACAAAAATCCATTTAATATCTTTGACAGCCTTTAATTGTCCTTCAATCCAATTTAATTTGTCTTCAAGTTGATCGCTAGTCCAAACATTCATGGTTGCAAGATTAACTTTAAGATCGTTCTTGTCCGTTAAACTACTATAATTATATGCGAATGGATCGGTGTCGATATGTATCCATGCAACTTTTGTATTACATTTTCCAAAAGTTGATATACGAGCATAATAAAGTGATGGAATGAAGAATCTCTTATCAGTTAACCAATAATAATCTACTTGCGCTGAGACGTTTGTATACCTGTATTCATATATTTATACGTATTTAATATATACATATTTATTATTTATTATAATATATCGGTTTTTAAAGTTATTACCAATCGTGATTTCCAGCAATGGTGAACCAAGGAATCTCTGCTAATCTTTCAGTGTATACATCCAACCAATAAGTTTTAAACTTTGGATCAGCTACACTTAGAACTCCATCATAGTCATTGTCATCAATTTGATAAAAATTATCTTTATGTAATAAAGACGGTTGTATTCATTAACAGTTAAATATTTAATTTTCATCTTTTATATAATAGTAAATAAATATATATATATATAACTTACCACCAACGTTAATAACAAATTGAGTATTATTCTGCTTTGCCCAATTCTTCATAGCATCTGCAACTGATCGTTGCCCAGATCCATTTCCTTGATATCCCCAATCACCAATTACTAAAAAATCTAATTTATTAACATTATAAGTTTCACTGAATGTGTTTGGATATGGTATAGCAGCTGTAGGGTTTATAGTTCCATTAATACTAGTTTTATTATCTGCGTAACTTTTACTAAACAGAAGAAAAAAACATATTATAAAAGATACATCGTATATATCAAATATTCTCTTATATGAAGACTTCATTTTTTTGTTAGGGGATATCGGTTACCTAATGACTGTTTTGGATTTTCGATGAAAACAGAATTTTGTTATTTTCTATTATCCAAATCAATCAATAATTGCCAAATAATAGAAGGCTTTTTCATTTATACGTTTCGTTTTATGCACATAGAACATCAATATGTTACACGCTAACTATTCCAATTTGCGCAATATCCGGTAATTATCTTTTTTCTTTTTTCACTAACGCTAATGGTAATCACCGCAATTAAGCCTCCATGACGATAATGACTGTTTAATCCTTTTATGTATCTATTTTCTATTATTAGATATGACCGCCTTTATTAATAAATTATATGCATGATTATTATTGATCTAGTTTACGTACGTACGTACGACGTACAGTACTATATATCTATTATTACAAATGACGCCTACATGGAAGCCTCTCCTTTATATATACAAGTCTTGTAATCTTTATAGCAGTTCCTATCTTATTCAAGCATCTATATATTGCATCTCGGCAACGCAAAATAAGGAGTGCGAATAACATTCTTTGTGAATATATTATGGTCAAAGATATTACCGTATTTCGCGAGCTAAACTACCCCCTTGTAGAATTTTAAGTTTTATACTTTGGACGTTTAATATTATCGTTACATTGGTGAATGGTGGTTGGCCGTGAAATACAGGATCAATAAGCTATTCAATTTCTATTCTTGAGCGCCATAAATTTCGTCATGAAAACTTGTGTGTCCAACTAATCCAGACGGATGTTCATGCTATCTGACCCGTCTTGTTTGAATTTGGTACTAAGTTCTGATAGTGGACTTCTTTTAGGAAGTTTAGAACCGGTCCGAAACCAGCCGTATAACCACATGATATAAATCGAATGTCATTATGACACATCTGAATCAGCCGTAATTTACAGATTTAAGTACGTAGGACATTTCTGCTTTAAAAATCGTTAATTGGATGATTAATTATTAGGTATTCTGATTGGTGAAAATCAATAAACTGATAAATGCTTACAATAAGATTACTGTGCTATATTTTTAACCGCTGTGGCTAGAAAAGTTTCGGACTGGGGTTCGTTCCAAATTTTTTAAGGATCAGACCAAAATACCGAAAATTTAACATCCTTAGTTGTTAAAAACCGTAAAAATTTTTATTGTTATTTGAAGTGTCCAAATTTTCGTGGGTCACCACAATTGGTTAACTTTTCTTGTTATAACTAGTTACCGGTATACTAGTTTCTAAATGTTTTTAAAATGAAATTTAAAATATCACTACCGAAAATTATTTTTCTTATGATATGTGATAAATATGCTGCAGATTATGTGAATCAGGCAAGACATAATACTGACAAAGTTAGCCAGCATTAGTTGTAATGCTGGCCAATTTAGTCAGTATTATTATGTCCTTTCAGGAAAATGGCTTTCGGGATTTCAGGGTAGAACCGACAAAAATATGCGAAAAACATGTGAAAAATGCGACTATTTATAAAATATTACACATAATTGAGCATGTTTGCTACTTTCTGATGTGATCGTATTTTGCGTTATTCATTGTGACTTTCAATGTGCATTTGCGATTACGATAAAAAATTACAAATTATGCTTATTTCTGTTCTAATTTATACGTACTAATTCTAGGGATCTTAAATTGCGAATCCAGTCCGGTCCGGTCCTAGGACCTGAAACGACGCAGGGACACGGAAAAATTTGGATCCAAATTTTCCCAAGTAAATCCAAGTATATATAACTCCTACAGGGAGATCCCCAAAATTCCGGGTCGGAAGGGCCGGAGTTGATCAATTTTGCCCAAGATCGCTAAGAATTTTATTAATGAAACAATAGTCGCTCATTAAGTGAAAAGTGCCCAGCTGATAATTTTACTATAACTTATAGCTCTTACTAACCCTAACCCAACCCTAACCCCGATCCTAACCACGACACATTTCAGCCATTTCAACCCGGAAATTTGGGGATCCCCCTGTAGAAAATAGTAAAAATGGGGTTATTCATATTTTACAATTAAACAATTTCGAGATAATTGAGTTTAATCATTTGTTTTGATTTTTGGAATTAAGCAAATTTCACGATTTTGATTGGTTAAGAGTAACAGGTAACTATTGGGTAATCTCGTGATATGCTTGGCCTTAGACAGCTTCGTGTAATTTTTCTTTATATTATCTCTATTTTTTATTATGCAAATCACCTTTTATTTATAAATGAAAAATGTTAGTTATGTCAAAATTTACATGAATATAATAAAAATTTATTTTTTGAAAAATTTGCAAAATGGGCCTTTTTAATGTGAATAACCACAAATATTCAAATATTTGAGAATTATTGATGTAAATTCAAATTTCTGAGCAATTTTATAGAATTCTTGATTTTTATTGGCTAATATAATTCACAAAATATAACTTGGATTACAAAAAATAATTATATGTAAAATTAAATTACAAATATAAAGTATTAATACCGGCCAGAATTATAAGTTTGGCCAGTATTAGCTACCAAAATTTGACAATATTATCTTAAACATTTCCAAGGTAAACAAGGTAGACAATTAGTAAACCTAAAGTACAAGCAAGATTAAACTATAAATCTTGAATAAATATTATAAATATTCCAAAACATAATAACAAATATACAAATTTAGCTAGCTAAAATTTGGATTTTATGCTAATTTTAATCTAAATTATAAATTTATATTGATAAAAAAAACTATCAAATTTTATCTAAATATTTAAAATTTTTTAAATTAGTATTTGTAAATAATAAAAACAATTTTTCTGTATCCCTAAAATGATAGTCCCAGACTTGATACAAAAAACTATTAGTTAATCGATTCTAAAACCAGATTTTAAGCTATAATTCTTCAAACAAGTCCATCTAATTAGATTGATACTTTTTATAAAAAAACTTTAACAAGAAAATTTTTATTTAATATTTTAATATTTGTTATTTTTACAAAAATTTATATAAAAAAATTTTTATATAAAAAAATAAAATTATATAAAAAAAACATTTTATATAAACCAAATTTATATGAGAAAAAATTATATAAAAACTAAAAAAAAAAAAATATTTATTTATTTAAGCACTAACTAAATATCATATATCTCTTTATTTAACACATTACTTAGTTCTCTATATTAGCTTTTTAAATACAAAGATACTTATACAACTTTAGAACTTAAGTAATTTTGGGTAGAGCTAATTATATACTTTGTAACAAAAAAGGCCTGCTTACTAGATATACTAGTTGATTACACAAAAAGAATATCTATTGCAAGTTGAAAGAGGATTGAGTATTTTTATAAATTTGCTTTCTACTACAGAAGTAGAGCTACTTCAGTTTTAAAATTGCTTAGATACCTTGTAATTTTATATTAACTAAAGTTAACTTAATAGCAATTCGAAAGATTATAAAAAAGTTTATGTATTAATTTAATAGTAGTAGTAGAAAGTGGTAATAGTAGTGATAGTTTATTTTCTTCAGCTAGCTTATAATTTTTATACATTTTATGAAGTTATTTAATAGCTTGTTTATATTTACTAATTTTATAAATTGAAAGTTTATTATACAGATTAAAAAGGCCTAAAATTGTTGAAAACTTATTTAGATAAGTTTAATATAATATAGGCTTAAGAAGAATTAACAAGTTTTGTAATTCTTATATAATTAAACCAAATTTATTTATTAAGTAATAGAAATACTAACAAAAATAATATCCTATTCTTGTTTGTTAAATAGTTTAGTTTGGTTGCTTGCTACAAAAATATTAGTTATAGAGCAAATTTGTTGGAGTTTCTTTAGCAAAAGATATATACTGTTCCAATAGGTTTTGATATTAGCTTTAAACATCAAAAATAAACATTTTTTATTTCAAAAATTTTTTTAATTTACAAATTAACAATAAAGGATTTCAAAGCTTAGTAAAGAATTTCTGTGCTTTAGAAATTTCTTTACTAACTAATTTTATTCCTTCTTCAACAATTATATTAAGAACATGTGTTATATAACAAAAATGCTATACATTATTATTATTAAACTTATAATAATTTATTTTTATTTTTAGAACATGTTTTATTATAACCATGTTGGCAGTATTGTTAGTTTTAACTTCTAAAAGTTTTTGACCAATATTTATTTTTTTAAATAATTCAATCATTGTATCAGCTTAGTTGGTTGCAATGTGGGCTTTATTAAATAGAATAATATCAAGCAAGATTTAACATAGTTTTCACTTGGGATTCATCTAGTATGTGGTTATACCAATGTATAGCTATAGGTTATATGATGTTTAACTATTTAATATTACTAAAATTTTTGATTAAATGATATTTGGTTTATTTTTATTTTTAATATATTTTTAACTAACTCAAATTGAAAGTTTTTGGCAATATAAAAGTTTGTAATAAGAATTAAGTTCTTATAAAAAATTATTAACTATACTTTGGTTAATAAAAATAATAGTTGGTTAATAACCAACTATTTTAAAAATTTTTTATTTAAATTGTTAACTTTATATTATTATTAGAACTATAAAAGCTAATTTTTTAATATTTATATTGGCAAATTAAAAAAAATTCTGAAAAATAAAAAGTTTTAAAATGCTAATTAATAGTTAATATTGTGGTCTGACTGCCAAATAGTTGTTTACATAATTGGTATATATTATTTCTATTGTTGGTTTTCAAAAGAAAATCTCTTATAAGTACTTAGTTAGTTGTATATAAAGCTTTTTTTAATTTTTTTGTATTATTTTAAGATGAAAATGCAATTTCATTGCTTGTAGAAGTTTTCTTATTAAAGGGTTTCTTATTTATCAATTCAAATTTAAATTAATTAATTTTTGTAAGAAATTCAGGTTCACTTGTTGATATTTTTTTATTTAAAATATTTAGCTTTATTTATATACTATCTTTGTTACTATATTGATAAAGATTACTATATATAGTGTTTTAAATTGAAAATTAATTAATTAATACTAATTGATTGGCTTTTACAATATGAGATCAATCAATTAATCAAATTAATCAAATAATTAATTGATTGAATAATTAATTAGTTAGTGTTAATAATAATAATATTATTATTTTATTCTTGTAAAATAACCTATTATTGTTATAATAAAACAACAAATAATAATTAAGTGACTAATGATTTAGAATTAAAGAATTAACTATTTGTATCAGTACTTCAATAATACTTTACTTTAACAGCATTTTAATAGTATTATAGTAATTTTAATAGTTTACTGATATAATCAAATAATCAATTTAATTGATTAATTAAATAATCGATTTAATTAATTAATTGATTAATCAATTTAATTAATTAAGATAGAGGATACGTAAACCATTTATCATATAATTTTTGTAGTACAATGTAATTTTTATAAAAAATAAAATATGCTACTAATAAAACTTTTTACTGTTTTAATTAATTTTTTATATTATATAGATTAATATTTAGAAAATTTATTAATTTACTCATAGTGTACATACACAGATCATCAATTAGAAAATTTATTAATTTACCCGTGTACATACACAGATCGTTAATGCATACAATATATTTAACATATAACAAATAATGACAGACATTATGACATATTACAATTTATATAAACATAACATCATAATAACATTCTCTTTCGCTTTCTCAAGCTTATTAAAAAAGTATTTATACTCATTAATATGAATAAACCTGATCTGTTTTTTGAACCTGATCTTTTTATTGAACTCACTCATATTTTTGATTCTGACCTTTTCACTTCTGACTTTGTTAATAGTTGCACAGGTTTCACTTTATCAAACACCCATATAATTAATTTGGATTTTCTTTGTATTTATATTTATAGTCATTAATGATAGCTGACTAAATTCCTCTTTTATTACCTTAAAAGGCTTGTAAATTAGAAATCACATCATCATCTAATAGTATTTCGCTTAATGATAAACCAGCAGTCTCTGATTTGACTTTTTCAAGTACACATGTAAATTCTATCTATATCTCTATGTTTATATTCATTCTATTAATGATGATTAAAGAAACGAATATCTCTTGTTTATCTTAACAGTAGCATGGTGGACATTTGTTTTAATTGGTCAAAAAAATATAAACAAGTAAACAATATACATTATGTAGATCATTATACAAATTTAGATTTTAATATAATTAATATTTTTTAAAGAAAAGTTTTCTAATTTATTATATTCTAAATACCATACAGTGTGGACCATGGTACCCAGTATGACAAATAGTATAGATCGATTTTTTAAAATACTATTTATACATTCATGTGATGCATAATCACGTAATGTTTAAATTTTTACTGAGTAAAATTTTGTGTCACACTGGGTACCATGGTCTGCGCTGTATAGTAGATATATAACTTCACCTATAGTGTTTTATACTTATGTATACATTATTACAAAAACTAGCTAATTAGTTGGTATGGGGTATTCTAAGTAAAAATGTTCTATGTCTCTAAAAACCCTTCCCAAACTCTAACTCTAACTCCTGTATATAAAAAAAAAATTTTATAAAAAATAATAAAAAATATAATAGGTGTAAAACACCATAGATAAGTTTTATAATAATTCTAGAGAGATTGTATAATAGCTAATAAATTTTCAGAAAATTAAGTTGTAATAATCATAAAATTCATACGAATGAAAATTAATAAATAATATTGACTGAATTGACTTGAATAAAATACTATTTATCGACCAAATTAATATGAACACATTGTTTTTCAAATATAGTACTTTGATTAACAAATTACTTTATAATTTCTGGTTAAATTAACCTAAATAAGTGACTTAATGAGAAAAGACAAATAATTTATAATCTTACCATAATTTAATATAAATATAAAGAAATAGCTTATTTCAAATACATTTAAATAAATTGATAATTCAAAATAAATTAAGAATGTAAGTTGTATATAATTTTTTACATGAAAAAATAATTAGTAAAAATACACAGGGCATGATAGACGATAATTTTATTATAAGATGATTTTGAAATATTTTTATTGACAAGTCTAATTTCAAAACCAAGTATAATAAACTCTAACCCTAACCAATCTATTAGCGAGATTAGAGTTCCAATCTATTAAGCATTTATTTAGATAGTTATCAGATATCTGGATAATTATCCGAATAACTGTCAAATTATCTGATAATTCGAATTATCTGAATAATCAGATATAGATAAACAGATAATATATTTATCTGGATTGGAACTCTAAGCAAATAAAAAGTATAATGCTATAAAAAGTACTACATCTTTGATAATAAGTGCTACAAAAAAAACTTGTAAGTACAAATTTTTTTTTTCACTGTACAAAAAATTTAAATATACTTACATCATATCCAAATTAACCGAAACATTTATTTAGCCTATAATTGATAATGAGTTATCGTTCTTCTGATAATCATTTCATTAATCACAGTGACTTGAGTAACGTTTAGTGTCTGCCCTTCTTATAATATTCCCACCTCCGTATGGTTCCTGCTTACCTCCGTTTAAGTGTCTTTGCTTTATTTTTGTTTGTGAGTAGTTTTTAAAGAAATCCGAAAAAAAAGATCAACAAAAAAAAAAGATTCTAATTCT